>JAGFPH010006801.1:0-10440 GCA_018207615.1 Philaenus spumarius
TATTTATGTTTACATTTAAACAACAAGTTTTATTGCTAACCACTTTTCTAAAATTATAATACTTTTGAAATTAATAAAACATATTACTTCAAAACTTGTAATTCGTTTCACGAACTAATTGAGTTGATAATAATAGTTGAAGTATTATTTATTTTTACATACAAACAACAAATTTGCAACCAGTTTTCATTAAGAAGTTATAGTTGGTGAATTAAACGTAAATCTTACACATGCCAGATGGCGATACATGACTGAAATTGTATTTTTATTGTGCAGTAAGACATGAAGAACAAAATTAACAACAAACAATTTTTATTTTTTATTTTTGGCCATTTTCAGTGTAACATTTCCGGCCTTAATGTTTTCTGGAATTAAGTTAAGCATTCTAGACTCAACAAATTATAACATTTAGTATTAATGCAGTTGGTTTTGGAACTAGGTTTTGGAACTGAACAAAATGTACGGTTTCTTAGACATTCTCTACATTGATTTTTCAAAACAGTTTTACTTCCACTAAGTATACGAAACATCTTTATGACTTTTATACGTACAAAAACTGTAATGGAATCATTTTCATAATTTTAAATAACGGCAAAGAGTGTTGATATTTAGCGGGATCAGTGATAATGCGAATATACTTTTTCTGAATAGATATTACTGGTTTCAAAGTAGCTGAACCCATATTCCATTCTACTATGATGAATAGTAAACTGGGGAACGCGCATTGTTTCTTAAGAAGGCAAACAATTCTTAAAGTGCGGTTTAATTTAGTTTTAAGGCTTTTAATGTGCGATTCCGAGGTACATCCAGAGTCGACTCAACCTGCACATACTCTGACACAAGTCATATTTCTACATACACAATATACCTAATACAAAAGTATTGCTTTAATCCTTTGTTGATTAGTAAGTGACTTTGTGTTTACTATGTGTTGCTAAGTGACGCAGTCTAACTTTTTAATAATATATTGAGAACAACAGACGACGGATGAGTTTATACGACGGCATCAGATTTTATGAATCGATTTCTAACCTTGAGGATCTAAACTAGCATAAATGAATGCATTGTGTTAAGATAAAACAGAATTTTGTGTTCGAAAGCGACAACGTATATTGATAAACAATTCGATGGCTGATTAATACAATCAACCTCTTGTTTTTAAATATGTTTATCGACTTGCAATCGAATTGCTTATCAATTTCCTGCAGTGTGTCATGCAGTGTATAAAGCGTTACCTTTGAATCACTTCTACGAAAGAAATTCAAACCGAGTGGAGAGGGTATTAGGCAAATATCGGCCAGTTCAGTTTCACCAGTAACCGAGCGAGTTGGTTAAAATGGCGTTAAAAGTTATCCAGGCGACACTTCAGTTGTTGATCGGGCTGTTATTGTTCGAGTCCGCGAGTCGGAACTACCGTACGATGTCCATCGTCGATGAATGCTGCCGAGGTGTAAAAGTTATCGGGAACGAAAACTGTGATTTCGCCGGTTTCGCCAAGGAGTTTGCCTCTTTCGGTTTAGTTATGATAGTCCAGGCCGCGATGAATTTGGTTTTATACTCGGTCGTCGCGGGTGTGAACAACAAAAAGAAGGCTATTATTCTGGAAACGGCTAAGTGGTATCAAGCTCTACTGAGAGGTCCGTCGGAAACAGCGAACGATTGTTTTGAAAACTGTTTCAACTGTCACGTCGCTCGTATTTCTCTATTAAAAAAAAATTTGATTCTGGAACTGATAACGTTCGGAGTTCTTATCTTGCACAGCGTTTTAACTGTCTACGCAAACAAAGGATGCGATCACTTGTTCGGAGAATCTCGGTGTTTTGGGAAATATTTCGAAAACTCCGACATCCAATTTGACGGAACCCAAGAGTACATAGTAGGACATCTTTTTCTCGTGCTGTACGCTGTGTACTTTCTCGCCGCAGCGACCAACATCATCAACATTTACAAAATGACTTCTATTTACCGCTCTTACAAGGACAGTTTCAAAGCCCATGTCTTCGAAGAACTCATTCTGAAACTAAACTCCGGAAGGATGTTAGATGAAAACATTTTTGTGTGAGTAAAACATGATTAAAACATGTTAAACAGTTTTTCAGTTTCGAGTTAAAGAATTATGTATTTGAAAATATCAAGTGGATTTACCAAATAATTAAAATTAACAATAATTGTAATATTTATAGTAATAACAACATACAATTACAATTATTTGGTCTATATTAATTTTTCAATAAATTACACAACATAGTTTAAATGTATACTGTTCTGCAAACAGAGTTTTATTATTAGTTTTATGATTTGAAGGTATGGATACATTGTGAAAGTTAAGTTTTATTTTAAAACAGTGAAATGGCAACAACGGTAGTCTACTACCAGAAACTCTTGGCATTAGGCCAAGACAGTACGAAAATTGTATAACTTTTCTTTCACTAACTTGTATACAAATATTGTAAGACAAATACATTGTTTGTATTGAACAAAATATAATTGTTAGGTGTAGGTTAATTGTATGATGTTTTAAATATTTGTTTAGTTTCCAGAAATCATAATTAAGAAAATAAAATTATACTACAGTCATTATTTGTTTAGGCTGACAAATTGTGCTGTTGTGTTTTTTTTTTAATACTTAATGAATTACTTTACTATCATGATTTGAGGGAAAATATTATTTTATTGTTAGTTAGTTTTTACCCCATTACGCATCGTCAGCCAATATATCCCTATTTTAGACCTTTCATTAGTTCAAAACAATTTAAATCCAGGAAATAAGTTTTTTTTTGTACGCCTAATACAAATCGTTTTTGGTGGAATTTCAGTAGCGCTGTTGCCATTTCACTGTTTTAAGGTGGATTTCGAAGGTATCTAATGCAGTCGTTACCATGCTGCGACTTATGGAAAATGTCTATGAGTTTTTTCGTTTGATGGCCCCTAAGCCCCAAAACACAAAAGTTTATCACTTTTATATGAACACTATAAGTGCCTTGTTGTAGAAATTACTTATTACAAAGGATGTAACGCAAAGAAAATACATATCCTCCTTAGTAGGCACAGAATCAAATTCATACAATGTTATTATAGTCAATCTTCTAAATTTAAGAAATCATACAATGTTATAGTTCATCTTCTAAATTTATTATACAATAGTTTAGTCAATCTTCTAAATTTAACAAATCACGTAATGTTATACGGTAGCCAATCTTATAAATTTAACAAATCATACAATATTATAGTCAATCTTCTAAATTTAACAAATCATACAATATTATAGTCAATCTTCTAAATTTAACAAATCATACAATATTATAGCCAATCTTTTAAATTTAACAAATCATACAATGTTATAGCCAATCTTCTAAATTTAACAAATCATACAATGTTATAGTCAATCTTCTAAATTTAACAAATCATACAATATTATAGTCAATCTTCTAAATTTAACAAACAATTTTCTCTTAATTTCTTGGTTGATAACTGCAACCCTTAGCGTAAGGGGCCAATAAATTTGTTTAATGTTTAGCTTATAGCCCAGTATATAGAGGATCCAAAAAGTGGTTCAGCTTACATTAATTGCGGCAAAAGATTTTTTCTAGGATTGTTTGGTATGATTTGGGTATGCCAAATCTATATTTTTGGATAGGGGAAAACCAGCGACCAGGAATACTATAGACTGGCAAAGCCCATGCACAACGCATTACGGGAGTTAAAGCCGACCACGCCCATTCATAGGTGAAAATACCGAATTCTCTGTCCGCGACCGGTACACATTTTAATTCGCCGCGATTCATTAACACCGTTTGAACACACACTTAGTGTTGAGATAAAATTATGAAATTTTAAAATATTGCTTAAAACTCTATGACTGTACTGACGGTATCAAACAAAAATAGAAAAATATATTTTATGTAGCGGAAAAAATATTAAAAAAAGAAAGTCAACGTTGTGTTTAGACATATGACATTAAATTGAGGCATAGCGAGAAAGTTTTGTATTTTTTGGGCAGGTGATTTGTCAAAGCGTAAAAGTTGTTGGAAAAAAAAATAAATAAAAAAAATAAACAAAATATTCTTCACATTTCTTTGTAAAATCTTAGTTTAGCCTGTAGGCTGTGATATAGTGACGAGTTGGTTTGATTGTTTTGTGAACCTGCGCGCTGACAATCGCTAATCTACTGTATCTACAAGTCTTGTCATTAATTTGTAGCGCTATTGCTTGTTCTATCACTATATTGTACCATACATTCATGGTCTTGTAATTATAATTTAGTAAAAACATTGTTAATATATTAAAATTGTATAATAAGAACAATAAGGAAACTGAATGAGTTATACGGTTTTGAAAGAAAACAACATTTTATTCAAAATTATAACTATAATACAATCCTTGCCCTAGAATAAAAAATAAAACCACAATATCCATCTTAAATCGCAATGTTGCTAACTTTACTCACAAAAATATTCGCTAAATAGACAAAATTGCGAATTTAAAAGAAATAAAATAAAATAAAAAATATAATTCCAATCAAACTAATAATTACTAATCATACTAATTTTTTACTGAAATACTATAAAAACTAGTCTGAAAACCTATAAAAACCTTTTTTCCTTAATTTGTTCACTTAAAAACCCCACAATCTGCATCTTAAATCACAACGTTCCTAACTGTACTTACAATAACGCTGACCCGCTGACGCTCAGAAGTAGCGGAGTCGGACGTTTTCATCCTCATCACTCATAGGTGAATCCGCTTCAAGCCTTTGCGCGACATTGCCAGTCTAAAGAATACTTGGTCCACACAGTCTTGGAATACCTTGGTCGCTGGGGAAAACCGATGTTCACAGTTAAAGAGTTGTAGGGCGTGGGGATAACGTTTTTGGGTCGAAACTTTAGAAGTACAATGTGGGGTATAGTTTTATATTTTTTGAGGTAGGAGAAACCCGATTTTGACAGTTATAAAAAAAAAAAAAACAGCCGAAGTCTTGAAAAAGTGTTTGAAATACATCTTGTTTTTAGCAAATGTACATAAAAAAACCCGTTTTTACATGAAAACTACTACTTTTTTTACTAAATATTTTTTTAGATACTCAATTACAATATATAATACGCCACAATTATGCGAAGTCAGTCTATTTCAGTTAGAACAGGCGTTGCACATTTGCGGCATCAGTCTGTAGATAGAAACCGGACGTCTCATATATTCGACGCTATAGTCTATGCATACTAAAAAATGTTACAATTGGTGCTAGCGAACTGTTAAAAAAATTTCCAGATGCATTCAGATGATATAGCTAAGACTCAGAATGAAGTGAGAATTAATTCCCGGACTCATAGACATCGAAAAAGAGCGAAAACCCGATTGTGTAAATTTAAGGTTTTTCCCAATTTTGCTTAATGAGTTGACAAAATTTCAAAATATGCTCAATTTAGAAAAATCGGTGCTTTTAGAACTCATGGATTGATGCTCTACAACTTTTAGGAAGGGGGGGGGTATTGATAAAATTTGATTTTGGAAAGTTACAGCACATTGAAAATGGGTAAAACACAGTTTTTGGCAAAATTGGAAAAATTTGCTGTTTTTTGGATCCAAAAAAAAAATGGAACTACTGGACGAATTTTACACTTTGTTTTTTTAATCAACGCGGGATTTTGTCCTCTTTAATTTATTAAAGTTCCGTTTTCGAGTTATAAGAGAAACACTGGAAAAGTCCGAACAGTTTTAGGTTTTTTGCCCCCCAAAAGTTGCCCCCCCCCCCCCACTTTCAAGATCGCAAAATTAGATTTTTTACACCCACACCATACTAAACGATCCTAGAAAAAAATCTTTTGCCGCAATTAATGTACGCTAAAATCCCCCTATATACTGGGCTATTATGGGAAATCTACCCGCGTTGGTTTGCTATACTGTGGTTTTCATATGATGATGAAGTAATAAAGTCCTAAATATGGAACACTAAACTGACTAAGGAAAGATAGCTGTAGGTTTTGTGATTTAGATGTCGTAAATTTTGATACGGAATCACTCGTGCCGGAGTGTTCCAGAAAAACTAAAACAATGTATTATTGAAGAAGGAAACTAACTTTAACATTTTCAACATAAAACGATCGGAAAAGTGCAATTTTGTATCTAGACCAGGCAAACTAGTACGATTTCAACCCGAATAAATAAATTTTTGCCTACAGCTCCGATTTGGATGCAGTTTTCTGCATCGTGTTCAGAAAAATACCATTAAAAAAGTCTACATATGACCAGTTTCGGGAGAAAGCTGAAATGCATCGCGGGTGCATAAAGTGCATCTAAAAGAGCATAATTTTTTTGAAACCTCTAAAAATGGATGAAAAGCTGCGAAAATCGGTACTCGGAGGTTTGTGGGGGCGCTGATTTCAATTCTGACCATGTAAAATGCCCCCGATTCGCTGGGGGCACCGAGGAGTCGGGGCCGATGGGGAAAAAACAAAAGGTTTTGAAATATTTTGAGGTGACGAATTATTAAAGGAATATAGTGAGGATCAGGTCTGTTATGCGATCGTGAATGAATCGCCTTCATATATCGAGCTGGCCGAAAGGTTTAGACTTCGCGCGTACACGACGGCGGTTACTAGATCTAAAAATGTGGATTTAGCCAAACTATAGGACGTTGATGGCTGGATTCAACATTTCAAGAGGGTGTATTTACAAGTTCAAAGTTGGTATGGAGCAGACCTGGATCCATTGGATTGGAGCTGGGAGTTGGATAATGGGGAGCTTCAGCCAGACACCATGACACAGGATGCAGGCCCACTAACAATCATGAAAATGATTTTCTGCTCCTGCACTACAGGCTGCGGCCCAGCGTGTGGATGCAGGAAGCATAACGTTGACTTCACAATTCCTTTAAGAATTGTTTAGGCACCAACTGCTCAAACCCATCAGGCGATATGGATGCCAGCGACGAAAGTGAGGAAGACATCGACGATGATAATTGCCGCTTATAAATAATTAATTAATATTAATTAATTAATGTTTTATTTTATACTTTACTATTCCAGATTTTCGTTACTAGTACAGAATAAACATATGTTTTGGAAAATGTATGAATTTATGCTTTCTCTTTCATTTGAAAATTGTATAATGTTTTCTTTTCATAAAAGATTATGCATATCGCACCCCCAGAGCCCGCACCCTCTGTGCCCCTGAGGCATTTCGCATGGTCAGAAATGAAATCAGCTCCCCAAAAAACCCCTGAGAGGAAATTTTTAAGTCTCTATCGCAATTTCACATATTTCCCCCCATCGCTCCCCCAGAGCCTTCCGGTGCACCAGGGGCATTTCGCATGGTCAGAAATGAGATCAGCGCCTCCAAAACCCCCCCGAGTACAGATTTTAGCGGCTTTTCATCCATTTGTAGAGGTTTCACTTTGTGCACCCGCTATGCATTTCCGCTTTCTCCCGAAATTGGTAATATGTAGACTTTTTCCTGGTATTTTTCTGAACACGATGCAGAAAACTGCATCCAAATCGGAACTGTAGGCAAAAATTTACGTATTTTTCAGTACTTTGCCTGGTCTAATCATTTAAAATAAATGGTTTATTGATAAATGTAAAATAACTTCTGATCCGTGCCGTGTATAATAAGTTTAAATGCAAATTCAGGATACATTTGAGATTTAAAAAAATGAGTACAGTGCGTACGGTTGAAATTATACAAAAACGCATAAAGTTCATATCTTAGATTCTTCACCTCGTTTAGAAGATGTAAGGTATACTGTAGTTAGTTTAAGTTTAAGATTTTCGATAGCTTTTTGTTGGAAAGTTTGTTACTACTGTAGTTGAAACTTTACTAAATGAGCAGCAACAAAGCTCTCCTCTTTTCCGTACGGCAAAATCAGTCACATTTGGATTAAAAATACCATCGTACAGAAAATAAAATTGGGGAATAGGACCAAATTTGGGTCAGTGAGGGGTTAGGGAAATTCAAAAGGCAATTTTGAGAGACAAACTATTTTAAATAAATTTATGAAGCTTCAAATTTCCCGTTTTTACAGGACAGGTTTCTAATTTTATTGGTTATATATTTAATGTAAAAAACGTGTAATATCCAATAAAACCTGAAAAGGTACATCAATTCATCCAAGGTAGGACTATTTTCTCTAAATTACCTTTACTTGAGGACCATTTACGTACATTAGATTGACAATTTTACATAATAACGTTTTTCCAAGATAAGAACACAAAAAATTCTCTTATTTTCGTTAAAAAAAATGTTTCATTTTTATTTCATTGTTTTTTATGTTTTTTAATGACAGTTTTAAGGAACTTTTATAAAAGATTTCTTGTTAATTAGAACAAAAATCTATTTAATTTCGTTAAGTTGTTGAAAATAACTGTTGTGGCTGTGTTTTAATCCAAAGTTCAAATGCGATTGAGTTAAGTATTTACAAAAGAGGTAGGTGGTGCTTTGAAGTTATAAGAAGGTTATGCGCTATTGTAAAATGTTTAAACTTTTAATTCCTTGTTTTAGATTCAAATCGTATGTAAATGTTCATATACATTGTTATTTATTATGTAGTATTGATATTTTATTTTAAATTACAATTAAGGGCAGTTTATTTGGTTTCATTTTACTTAATTCATTTTGGTCTTATTTTCTTAAAACAGTAATATTTAAATATTTTTATTAAAAAGTGAAAATAACAAATTTATGATTACACTAATTTTGGTCTAACGATTCACTGGATGTATAATGTTGACTTACTTGTGAGAGATGTCGTAAAGTAAAACTTAAATACGAATTCTCAAAAATGTTATTATTTTCTCTTTTTAATTACTTTTAATTAAAATTATTTTTAATTAATTGTCAATTTGTAATAAACCATTACACAAAATTAGAATTAAATTGATTGCAGTTGTTAATTAAAAATGATTAAAACAATTTTAATTTTTTTAAATGTGTTATGTAATTTAAATTTATAATGTGCTATAGTCAATTTTATTACTTTTTCATACAGTTTTGTTCAATTAACTTTTGACGTTATATTTTTTATTGTTGTTGTAATAGTTGTTGTAGTATTATAGTTATTATTTCAAACTGCCAATCCATTTTCGATTTCATACAATTGCTTTTCAAAATGTATAACAATATTAAATATTTGTAAACTATATTATACTGTTTCTATTCAATTTGGCAACAGTGTATCACTTGTTGAATAATAAGAGTTTCTCAAATTATTGTAGCGTAAAATATATTTTCCTCGTGTCTTCTACTTAAAACTATTGAAATTATTGTAGATACAAAAATGAGAATATTCTGTATTCTATTTATTTGTTTAAATGAAATAAAGAATCACGTTCATTAATTAAAGGTAATTATGTGCATTATAATTAAGCCTACTTATTGAACAGACCAACGGGACACAAGGGCGTACCCAGTTTATAACGGAATGGACAGCTTTCTGAATTAAACAGAATTCATTATATAAGGGTAGTCCGTGAACTGTGCATAAATATAAAATAACAAAGTAACAAATAAAATATTTGTTTAGAAAAAAACTATGTTGTACAATTGAATACAATACAATACAATAGTTTTATTTTGCTTTTAAACATGAGTACAATGTAATTAGCAATAGTCCATTTGTTTGTTTCAGTTACCTTCAAATTTAACATTTAAATTCAACTACATCGGAATACATATATATTCTCTAATGAGTAGTAGGTGCCTTGTTTCAGGAAATCAGATATACACAGTTTAAATTTCTTTTCTGTCAAATATTGTATAGGACCTGGCAGGTTAATGGCTTTCATGTGATCTCGTAAGCCTGTTAAGAGGGGCAACCAAATCCTGTTTATTTCTAGTGTTATCACAATGTCTTGAGCTGTGATTAACAAACTGTGTAATATTCTGCTTAACATATGTTGAATTTGAATAAATATATAAAGAGGGAAATGTCAGAATCTGTAATTTAGAGACACCGGCTCTACAAGACTCTCTATCCGATAAACCTACCATAATTCATCCAGCTTTTTTTTGTAGCAGAAAAACTCTGAAAGTGAGACTGGAATTACCCCACAGTCTAATACCATGCATCAGCAGTGAATGAAACGAGCCAAAATAAGTGGTCAACAGGACATCAAAGCTGACAACTAACTTAAGTTTTCTTATTAAAAATAATACCCTCGAAAGTTTCTTACATAAAACTTTATTAATATGTGGTAAGCTTATTATCCAAGTACAAACCCAATAATTTTACATGTTTAACGTCACCATCACTAATAACTCCATTTCTGAGTGTAACAAAGAAGGAATTTTACATATTAATCATTTAAATTAGTTCTAGCTATTTAAAAGAAGAAATTTTACAGTTAGTCATTTACATCAGTACTAGATATTTAAAAGAAAAATCTTTACATGTTAATCCTTCACATTAGTACTAGTTATTTAAAAGAAGAATCTTTACATGTTAATCAT
>JAGFPH010006801.1:10450-34892 GCA_018207615.1 Philaenus spumarius
GAAACTTTAAATGAATTAATTACATTAGTACTAATTATTTAAAAGAACAAACTTTAAATGAATTAATTACATTAGTACTAATTATTTAAAAGAAGAAACTTTATATATTAACTAATTACATTAGTAGTAATTATTTAAAAGAAGAAACTTTAAATGAATTAATTACATTAGTACTAATTATTTAAAAGAAGTAACTTTACATATTATCTAATTACATTAGTACTAATTATTTAAAAGAAGAAACATTACACATAATTAATTACATAAATACTAATTATTTAAAAGAAGAAACTTTACATATTAATTAATTACATTAGTACTATCAATAAATATTGAGCTAGACTTGTGACAAGATATACCTGATAGAATAAACTAGGAACACACAAAATCTCACAACTAATACGTTTAGACAACTGCTGGGTAGGTTCAAAGTTTTTTGTATAGTTTTTTTTTCAACTTTACTTATTATTGGTCGAAGTTTCCACATCTTATCTGATTGATCTACTTGGAGGATGTCGGCACAATGAATAAATCGTAAAATCTGTTCAAACCGGTTGCGCCTCATGCCATTTTCACAAACTAAATTGTTACGCATGTCATCAAGAGTATCCCAATAATACCTTTTTCCTGGAAGATTATTGTTCCAACTCAAAATCAGAATTGCTATAAACCATTTTATATATTTTTTTTTTAATTTTTGGGTCCAGGCAATTGAGAAATAGAGCATATGTTTTTGTCTCAGATTCTAAAATGCTGTAGATTTCATCATCAAAGAACAGTTCAAACATTTCCATTGTGGAGAAATCTCTGTATTTGGAATAATCGCTCTGAGGAAATGCTGGTTCGAAAGCAGGCATTAAATCACCCGGAATCCAGTTATCAATTGTATTTTTTACCTTTTTCTCGTAATTTTTCTTTCTTTTCCTTTCTTGTTTCTTTCCTTCAATTTCTTCTTCCTTTTTTCTCTTAAGTATTTGGACTATATCTTCATGTTTTAGGCTTGAAGAAGGCGTACAACTATGGTTATGCCCACGGTAACTAGAACTACACGGTATGTGTCACGAGACAGCTGCGCAGTAACTATGAGCTCAGATGACGTCACAGACACCGTCTCGTTCTTCCCGCCTAGCAGAAGCAGATTGACTTGCACTATTTACGCAAACAACGATTTGCTGGGTTCGTTATGTGTAATTTTTACACAAATATGTGCGTGATGTGTATGTGATGTGTATACTGTATAGTTTTCTTCTAAACAGTGTATATAATATTTTAAGTTTAAGTGTGTGTATATTTAAGTGTTTTATAACAAAATGCCTTGTTGTTCAGTTGCCGGTTGCACCAATCATACGGATCACGCAAAGAGGTTAGGAATTTCCTTTCATAAATTTCCTAAAGATAAACTGTACAAACAGTGGGTACATTTTTGTAAAAGGAAATATAATTTTAATTCACTTACAGCGCGGATTTGCTCTGAGCATTTTTTAACGACAGATTTTGAAAGAGACTTAAAAAGTGAACTTACCTAAAATAACACATTTTAAAACCCAAGACAGTTCCAACACAAAAATTCCAAATGCCACCACAACACACCCCACATTATCTCAACGATTACACTGAGCCGAAAATCGTGAATCTAAAAATATTATAAAATCTTTGCTACATGATTCAGCAGACAGTGTAAATATTCAAAACACACCTGATGATCAGGAAGCTAATTCTTCCAATTTAAATTTAACACGACCTATATCTGGTGATTTATTTACGGTAGAGGCTCTTTTATATGAAAACGACAATTTAAAAAAATAAAATAAATTACTTGTAAATAAACTGAACAATGCTAGTGTACTTATATCAAAACTCAAACAATCATTAGATAAATATGAAAAAATATTTACCGTATGTCAGTAGCAATATTTATTAAAGGGGAAATGTACAAACTGGTCGGCTGACGATGTAGCAAAAGCAGTAACTATCAGATGCATCTCTAAAAAACGATTATCATATCTAAGGGCAACATTAAAATATCCCCTCCCAAGCGAGACAATCATAGCAAGGCGGCTTTCTCAATTTTCAACCCCTCCTGGATTTTTAGACATTAGTATGAATATACTTAAAGGGCAAGCTATAATATTAAATGAAGATTTTCATAAGGATGTTGTCATCAGTTTTGACGAAATGAAAGTTAATTCAGACATCTGTTATGATCGTATTGAAGACAAGTTTAGGGGCCTACATGTGAATGTCCAGGTCATGATTATTCGTAGCCTAACACGGAATTGGAAACAGCCGATTTATTATCAGTTTGATCAATCTGTAACTAAAGAAATTTTGTTTGAAGCCGTAAAATTTGTTGAATTATCTGGATTCCGAGTGCGTGCTTTTGTGTGTGATATGGGTGGATCAAATCGAAAACTAATTTCTGACCTTGGCATAACTCCTGAAAATCCTAGTTTTAAAAGCCCTTTTGCTGACGATCGCTTGGTGTGGGGATTTTGTGATATTCCTCATGTGTTGAAACTCATACGGAATCATCTTTTGGATCAAGGATATACACTCAAAAGCGGAGAACGAGTTACCAAAGACCTATTGGTAAAATTAATCAATTATCAAAAATATGGCGACCTAAAATTTACCCACAAAATATCAGAAAACCACTTGCTTGTTACTGGAAGCGAACGACAGAACGTGAGAAAAGCGGCCGAGCTGCTTTCAAGAACAGTGGCAAAGGCTATAGAGTACGTGTTTCAGGGAAATTACCATTTTGTAGAATTTTTGCAAACGGTTAACAATGGTTTTGATGTAGGCTACTTAATTCGAGAATTCCTCACCACCCGACAAATAAAATGAAAAGTGCATACGGGACTAGTTTACAGGACCAAAATTTGGTTTTAAACAAACTCTATGATCTGTGCTCGTCTATGCGTGTGCTTGGAAAGTCGGACTTGCTCCCTTTCCAAAAAGGTTGCATGATATCAATTCGTAGCTTACAAGGTTTATTTGAAAATTTGCAACATGAAGGATATAAATACTTATTGTCGGCCAAATGTAACCAGGATGTCTTGGAATCATATTTTTCGTTGTTAAGAGGTTTGGGACGTTTTTACGATCATCCTACCAGTAACAGTGACTCAAAGAATAAAATCTCTGTTACTTAGCCACAATCCCTCTGATGTCATAAAGACGGGAAATTGTAACAGTGGGGAACAGTGCGATACGTTAAGTGTTGACGTTCTGAGCACTACTGACTAGGGATGAGCACCGATAGTTAAAACATCGATGTTCACCATCGATGTGACATTTATATAGACCTGAAAACATCGATGTATTTTAACGGTAAACATCGATGTATATTTGAAAAAGTCATCGCTTCAGAAAACCTATTAACATTTTTTTTAGTTAAAAGAAGGTTGATTTCCATTGCTTCAATTTTGAGTTATAAGACATACGCCTTACCGAATAACATTACCTATTTACTTTGTAAATTTCTGAAAAAGAAAGTTGCTGGATACTTATTTATAAAATTGTTGTTAAAACTTTACTTAGCCCTAAGACAATAATTCCTGAGGTGAAAGAAACAACAACAATCAAAGTAACAGAGTTAACACGTTCACTGCTAAGCAAATTTCGTATTTCCTATACTAGGAGGTGACCTTTTATTTTTTATATTTATAGCCTAAATGAGTAGAAATTACTTTATTTTTTATTTTTGAACCTTTCTACGTATTCTACGTAATAATCACTAATATTTTAATGCGGATACACACGCGGGTCCATAGCACATAGGCTTAAAATTGGCTGAAAATACTCCCAATCCTGGGGTTGGAGTGCGAAGCACACAATGCATTGTGTATTGTTGTAAATACTCCCAATACGGCGTGCGAAGCACTGTGCGTCGGCCGCTTCTCATAGTGTTCAGTGTCAAGCTCACATGTGCGTCCTTAGCAGTGAACGTGTTAAGCCCCATGCACCGGTCTAGCCCCCCTAGAAAATTTCATATGGGCGCCCATGCCAGTGTCATTGGAGAAAGTACCTAAATCTGTTCCGTTCTTCATAATGTTGCTAAACACTTGATCGATGGCTGGGACTTAAGTCATCCTGATATTGATGAAGGCAACGGAGATGGAAATAACGGACAATTCATGAACATGGGAAATGAAACAGAACAGATCATTGGTCAACGAGGTCTAATGAAACGAGATGAAATTGTCCAAATCCGAAATGAAATGTAACGATAAATTGAACTATATTGTGATGGGGCACTCCACCATAAAACTGATTTATTTAGTTTTTCAAGCTATCATAACTATATTTTTGGTATAAATTGGTATAAATAAGAATTAACTTTTGTCACATTTTCATGTCCCTAGACCCTTCACCCCCTGGGGGGGGGTCACTTTTTCATAAAAAAACAAGTATTTACTATGGCATGCCTAACTCAAGAACTACGAAAGATAGGTTTAAAGTTTTTTTTTACTTTGTAGAGGACATTGTCTGTAACGGCCTCTAGCATGGAATTGCTATTTTTTAAATAATAAAAAAAAGTAACCTAATTTGTTTATTAAAATATTTTTTAAAACTAAAATTTAATTATTAATTTCGAAAAAATATTTATAGGTAACATTTTAACTATTCTATGCTAGAGGCCATATAATGAAATGTTATCTTCAAAATAAAATAAAAAATCAAGAAGATATCTCTAATAGAACTTGAGATATGCCCGCCATAGTGATTCAAAACGCGTAAAAAATACATTTTCGGAAAACAGCCCACAAAGGAAAACAAACACCACATCAGTTGCTAAGCAAATCTTGCAAGTGTATTTCTTTATATTACTTAGTATACATAGTATGTTTGAATTACTTACACTAAAACTCTCCTACTCCATAGGTCTTTCCTTCTTTATTTTTCAGTTTTTGATCACGGTAAGTTTTTATCATTTGAATTTTCAGACGGAGCGCGAATCACTGGAGGTGATTCTAGTGACTCAAAATTGTGTGCAAGCTTTTAGTTATCGTTGGATTTGAATGGGTTAGAATAACATTATCCCTGCTTATTATGTATCAATCTCTTCAGAAAAAGATAGTGAATAAGAAACTGCAAAGAAAAAAAAATTTGGAAAACGGTTGTAGCGTTTGTAGAAACGTAAATCCAAGAAACTAGTAACTTTGAATTCGCGCGCCAAGGCCAATTCATGTTGGCAACATTGTACGTAAGACCAGTCTGCCACTCAACAGCTGTTAGCTGCCTGGCTAGGTAGTAAGCCGGTCGTTTTTGCTTATTCATTCTTCTGCCGTAGCCTTGACCATGTCAGATGAAAGTGACAACACGATCAACTCTTAGTCTAAACCGATTTTATTTAAATGTAAAACCGACTTGCTAAATTTTAACCATCTGTAAGCAAGTTTTATTAATATGAGTTCGTGAGTTGTTTAAAGTAATTCTGGTGAAGTGTTTTTATGGCGTTTCAAGGCAAATCTGTCCGACCTTGTCTAATGCCTATTTCGTTACAAAACATGTCTACCGGCTAAGATATCCATCTATCTTCTACCAGGTAAAGTTCAAACCTAAATTACACCCTGAGTTAGCTATAATAATATGTATTGTGTGAATTTAACTGTAACATTTATCTACACTTGCAGAGTAAATTTATGTCATAACTTAACTTCTTTTTTTCATAGCCTATATTTTACATAGCCTATCTGTTTCACTTTACGTAGCCACAAGCCTTAAACTGTTTGCATTATAAGATTTAGAAGCCTTTTTAAGCCTTATAAAGGTGTAATAGTGTGTATTCAAAGCTCTGTTTTAAATATTTCTTTGTAAGCCTATAAATTAGAATACAGTTTCTTACACGAGGCTAAATTACAGTTTCATACAGGAAAATATAATACAGTTCTATACACGAGGTTAAATTACAGTTTCATACATGAAATAGTTATGCAACTTTATACATGTTTTTAGCCATGTACTAAAACATGTTTTTTTTTTCTTATAGTGAACATCACTGGTTTAAGTATCGCATGGGTTTAACATCCTACAAGTTTTGTCTTCCATCTTCGAACAATAACAACCAGCTATTATGAAAAAATTTCTGAGTGTTGCTAGAATTTTGAACTGTCTGTTACTTTTAAAATGATATCAAATTAATAAAGGCTTACATAGTTGAAAAAGGCTACAATAATATTTTTTTTATAATAATAATTGGGAGGTGCAGCTATAGCATATTTCGGACCTTAGCCCTAAGGGCTCTATATTAGAAAATTTACATACCTTTTTTTTATTAGAGAGACGTCTCATAATTTTTTTTTATTAATTAATTTTTACATAGTATTAAGTTTGGCCATAGATATAAAATTATTATCAAATCCATGGTGAATGTATTCAATTTTGTAAATTTGTAAACACTACTAGTTCGTAATTTTGTATTTTTTTTTAATTGTAAACAGGGAAGGTTTTTCAAATTTTATTTTGGGGAGGGTTTTTCTTTTTGAACATAATTAATTAATATATATATTGTAAATATTTTCTTTGAAAATCAATTGTACTTAAGGGCATGTCAATTTAAGATTTTTATTATTTAAGGGCGTATAATCTTTTTGTATTTTAATTTAAAATAATATTTTAATAAACAAATTGTTTATTAAGTGAATTGTATTTGTTTGGCATTTCCTGTGAATAGCTAATTCAGGTGTTTCTTGAAAAACTTTCCAAAATAAGGTAAGGCTACAGATTATTATCCTTAGAAGGATTTATCATCTTTGTTTTTTTGTATGTACCACCCCATTTTTGACTCAGTACGCTTTCCATTTTGTTTGTTCCCTTTGAGGATGGTACACGGTTGACCTTAAAGGCCATCCATGTAACTTCCCGCTAAGTTTAATTACAACAAACACTATTTTTGGAAATTCTGAACTGCCATAACTTTTGAATGAATCAACCGATTTTTATGCGATTTGCGGCAATCGATGCAGTTTTGCGAGTCCATTGAAAGAATCGACAACAAAATTTTTCTCATGAAAAATTTCGGAGAAATTGAGAAAAAACGCTTTTTTGATTTTCTTTCGTTCACGATATCTCACGAACGAATTAACCGATTTTGACCGGACTGGTAGCGATCGACGTCGCTTTTCAAGGTTAAAAGCTGATTAGATTTTGGAATTAATCGGTAAAGCCGTTTAAAAGTTATTCCAAAAAAACCTGATTTGAAAAAAATTTATTTCTTACTTTTTTCGAAATTTTTCAGAACCTACCGGTCCGAATTAGTTGAAATTTTCAGGAAATCTAAGTTTGATGAAACTCTTTAGAACGCCGTTTGGTAGGATCCAATCGGTTAAACCGTTCAAAAGTTATAAGCGGGTCACATACTTACATACACACACACACCAACACAGACACACACACATACACCAAGACAGGGTGACACCCTCTCGGGAGTGGTCAGGGAAGATTCCTAGGACCTCAAAACGTCGAGATCTGATGAATACTCGATTTTAGAAAAACGGGGTGAAACCAATAACTTCCCGATTTTAGAAAAGTTTCAATTTTCTTAGCGGGAAGTTAAAAATGGTAGAAAAATGCGTTTTTGACGATTTTTAGGGTGGAGTGCCCCCAAAGGCAGATTATAAGGACAATCAATGTTTTTGTAATTGATGTATATTTTTTGTCATGAAAAAAATGAACATACAGTAAATAAATAATTTTTTGTCAAATATCATTTTAAAACTAGCTTTTATCACCACTCCCGACAGGTTATTTAAATATTTTTTAATTGGTAAAAAAAGGTTCCTTGGCTACATTAAAGGTTCATCACTTTGTATTAATTTATTTCGATCTTTTCCGTTAATCATCCTACTTGACTATCCTGGCGAGTTAAGTTAGGTTAGGTTTTTATATCTATATATATATATATAAGCGAAATATCACTCACTCACTAATCACGATTTCTAAAAAACTACAATAATAATAAATAAAACATTATGAATTGATTTTGTGGCTCGACTGTGCTTTCAGTCAAGCCGTTTCAAAATTACCGGTTATGTAAAAATGTACACGTTGGAAATGTACAAAAAATATTGAATAGTATACTTGCTATTAAGCATGTCTGTATGTAACGCAACGGTGAGAACTTGTTTAGTTTAAATATTCGTCGATAGATAGTATAGTCCAGGATCTGAAGGGGGTTGAGTATGCATGGAAAGCCTGACGCAATTTTATTTATGATTATTGTTATAGGCACTATAGTGATCATGAAAAGCCATGTTGTCGCCCCCCCAGCGTGGTCGACATCACCGGGGGGAGGGGGGAATATGGTGGGGGTGACGTTTATTAAAACGCTTATAACTTGAGAACCGTTCTAGATAAAACATTGAAAAAAGCGACAATATACTCCATAAAATATGAGCTTTAAAAAAGGTTATTACGTTTATAGTTGTTGGTTTATGAGTAAAGAGCATTTTTATTGGTAAATGAACAAAAATGGTGATTCAAATAAGCAAAACCAATAGTTTTGTACTAAGAAAATCACTAAATAGGTCAAATATAGACATTTAAGTTATTAAAAGTGCTTCAATAAATTTAAGAAAGCATGTTGAACAGTTAATGCTACTTTAGAGGTGTTTTATACTTAGCAATAATATATACAAGTGCTCCGCGCGCGCCACCGGCGACGAAAATCCCCACATTCTATACCTTGTTCTAGTTTTTTCTAATTTTCAGTATGAAGGACTGGTTTGACAAGAAAAATCATTTGATCCTTTTTTAAAGAACAATAAATTTACCACAATTTAAAATAAAAATCATCTTCCTGAGGATAATAATTTTCGAGTTGCAGCCATTCAAATTTCAAGCAAATTTTCAAAATTTTCAAAAATTGTTAGTTTTTAGGTAGCATTTGTGTTTTTACACCGAGAAACAATGGTTTTTCAGCAAAACTGATAAGGACTAATTTTAAAGTAGAAAAATATAACTTAAATATGTGACCGAAATAAGATTCCTACCATGAATAGCTTCTGAGATACAGCTGTTTGAATTTTGGGTACACTTCCAAGAAATAAATAATAAGGAATGTAAAAAAAACAAAAGTAATTGAAAAATGTAAGTTGTTAGAAAAGGGTACAGTTACATACAATAACATAACATTACATTAAATGAAAGAGTTTATATTTAGGAAAATAAAAAATGTTATATAACTTCTTTTACAATAAAATTTAAACAGGTTAAAAAAATTAAATAAGGTTTAAACAGTTGTCCTAATGTAATGAAGGAAGTAACAGATATTCTTAAAGCAAAGTTTAGTTCCATCGATGAATTTGCTAGAAGTTGATTTGGTCGTACAAGATCATTTATTAGATGAAAGAACTCAATAATAAGAAATCAATGAAACGACCACAAGTCAAGTGCATAGAGTCGAACCATTCACGAAAGAAGACAAAAAAACTACGAAAACTGCAGAACTGAGCAAACGATAATTAACAAAGGTTAGTCATATTTACTCATTATCTGCTTTTATAAGTTATTTATGACAAATCAAACATTTATTATAAAATAAATTTAAACAAGAATTACAGGTACAGTATCTGTTTTGTTGTATTTACTATTTGTTATGCTATTGTTATCACTTAATATTTGACCTTGAATATTTCCATTTTAGGTTTATTAATTGGGTTTTAGTCATTCATACTATTAATTTCAAACAAATGAACAAAATTTTTCCTTAAATTTTTGTATATGCAAGTACATCTTTTTATAATGAATAACTATGAATTTACTGTCGATAAAAAAGGGTTTACTATACAAAAATTGCACCTCAAGATTCCCTAGAGTGTATATGTAATCCCATGAAAGATTGTATATTTTCCGTTCACCCAATAGTCGTGTAGGGTGATGTTTTTAAGAAGCTTGTCGCTGGCGAAATCGAATCGCTGTAGAGATGCCGGGCGCTTCGGTGTCCGTGACGTCATAGCCACCAACGACCTGCGCGTGACGCATACCGTCTTGTTCTAGTTACCTTGGTTATGCCTTACCTTGTTGTTAGACATAATACTCCTAGTGATATTTGAGCCTGTAGCGTTACTTATATTGTTTTGATTTTGTGGAAAGGACAAATTAGGTTTTTGTACCACATCCAATTTGTGCAAATTAGGTCTATACTTGTACTTGGTTGAGGATTATTATTAGGCATATTACTTTCAGAGTCAGAGCTCATATCTGATCTATTTACTTCCCTTACTAATTTTTGATTAGGTTGGCTGATTTGTGTAGAAATGGTCTTGTTACCAGTTAGTACTGTATTGTTTGAAAGTTTTATTTCAGCATCAGCAAGTAACTGCCGTTTGGATAAATTATCGATAAGTCCATCTCCATCTTCATCCCCTGAATCCTCATCTGTTAGAGCAGAGGATTCAGGGGGTGCTATATATACATTGCATCTACATCTATATGTGATTCATCATCATCTTCTCCTAATAATAACTCCAGTGTATCTTTCAGAGTGAATCCATCCCTAAAAAACGGAAATTATATATAATAATGACTTAATTTACCCAAGTCATAGGTATGTCCTAGCGTTGCCATCTGGCAACAACAATGATCACGGCCGCATCACATAACCATAAAAATCAAGCTGGAATTATCCAACATCAGATGTTGATTATAAGACTCTTATAACTATAATTACTTATAAATAATACATTACAACTAAATAGTAGCATGTATATAATAATATTTTTACCTTATTGTTTCCGTCTTGTACCTTCGTCTGCGTTTTTATATATGACGCGTTTCAAAACCTATGTTTCATCATCAGATAAATTAATAAATAAATTAACAGTTCACATCACAAAAACACAACAACATACAACTCACGACACATAACACACATAAATTGCCTGATAGACGTCTACTACGGCGAGCGGTCGACCGAAAACTCAATGTAGCCTATATAACTTACCGACATCTAATAGACATGATTCTTGTAGCAGCAGAAAGTAAATAAAACTAATTACTAATAAAAACAATACTATAAATAAAACACAAAAGCTGACAAGTACACAGTTCAATGGCTCTGACGTTTCTAAACACAGCAATCAGTGTTACCAACCTTGTCTAGACAAAACTAATTTCCCAACTTAATTTGCCTTGCCATATGGCAACTGTAGGTTATTAAGGGTTAATTGCATTAGTAATAATTATTAAAAGAAGAAATATTACAAGAGATGTACTATCTTAGACAACTGTCCGTTCTTCCTTTTTTAGTACATAATGCCGAGAACTAGACTGCAACTTTCTATTTGTATCACGAGGGGGTTGCGCAAAAGGGGAGTAATGAAGTTTGCACCTTCTTATTTAGGTAACATCAATGAGAATGTTCCATCTACTATACAGTGACTATATAGTGTACAGTGACAACTGTACCGGGCAGATCAAGAATCATGCTATGATAAGATTCTTAATGTATCTTACTGACAGTGGTAGATTAAAAAAAGTAGTATACTGGCTACCAATCAGAGGTCATTCTTATTTACCCTGTGACAGGGATTTCGGTCTAGTTAAAGGAAATTGAGGAAACAAGACAGCTAATACACCGTAAAAGAAGTTGCATCTATTATTTTGTCCTCAACAAAACCTGGTTGATCTTGTTCAAACAGAAGATATTTTGGATTTCCAAAAGTGGAGGCCCCAATTTTACAAAAAACTACAGCTTCTGAAAAAAGGAAGAAAGAATAGAAAGGAAAAAGGAGTTTTTTACGGTATCAATATACCATGATTTTGTCTTTGAAAAGTCAAGAAAAGGAGAACTTTCAGCATCTGGCTTCGTTGATGGAATCCAGAAGAAAACGTTCAAGTTTATTCCCTGCAAATCAGATTTGGTCAGTTTACCAACGCAAAAAGCATACGAAGAATAAAGGCCAATTTGCGAACAAAAGATTAATGATTTAAAAAGGTTTTGCATTATGTTCCAAGTGAACATAGCTGGTTTTACAATGAGTTTTACAGTGGCCGACTAAAAAGAAGGACTGAAAGGAAATTTAAGAACCACAAAAAGTTGACTTTTATCTTTGTAGTAACTGTGTAATCTTTGTATTGCTATATTGACTGACAAAAATGTATATGTAGGCCTATCTTAAAGATAGTTTGTAGAGTAAATAAAACATGTTCTTTTTTTAATGTAAACTGACAATTTACTTTGAGAAAATCAACTGTATTATAATTTTGTTCACCTTTGTTTCTGAAATCAAATTGGTCTAATGGGGACGGACCGTGCTGGACTGAAAAAAATAAGTCTCAGCGTCTGCTAATCGTCCACTTACCGTTCCTCTATCCTGACCACCATCCAATGCTGGGTGGTTAAATAGACAATCAAGTGTAGAAGATATTCTCCTATTTATAAATGGAATAATTATAATTTTAAATCCCAGTTGTTCTAAACTGTAGATTGTAGATAAACAGTATTTAAGTGCTAGTTGAGGTTTCCAAGTCGCAATGGGTTGTTACATTCAGATGAATTTTTAAGACATGAAACTGTTCGCGCATGGAACAGTGGAGCAGTGGAGCAGTGTGGAGGGGGTGTTGGTGTAAACTAGAGAATATTACAAACACCTAGCTTGCTTCACTCTCTGCCTCTCTTTATTATATAGTATATTAATCGACAATATTAGTAGGCCTACTGGTATAAAATATTGTACGCTCGATTTGTAGGCTGATGATCTACAGATGTATCTACATTTTTAAAGTCCATGAAATTGACAGTGCAGTTGAGCATATGACTTATAGTCCTAGGGCCCAGGCCTTTAAAAGTTTATGATTACCTAAGTCTTGAGAATTCGTATATCTGTTATTTAAGTCGAGTCGGACAACATTTTTATTTGCAACAATTCTCGGTAGCGGGGCGTTTTCCTTTGAGACCCCGGCAAAGTCATTGATTTGATGCGGTACAAAATTTATAACCTAAACAGTAATCTTTCTTTTAGTCGGAAGTTTGTTTTATGTAGAAAGCGAAAAACATTTTGTCGGACAAATATTATTGGTCATTTCTGCTCGTCCGACACCCCGAACAAGGCAAAGTTATGGCGTCATAAAATTTAGTACCTAACTGCTGATTTTTTCAGAATCGTTTATAAAATATATATATAAATATAACTAAGTGGTAACCTTGTCCGACAAAGTTTTCGGGGCATACTTGTTGTCAGACGCCTTAAAGTTAAGAGTTTCATGCAACCTTTATATTTATGACCTAACATAAAATGTTTATTATATATTTTTTGTAATAATATTTCAAACACATTGAACCAATTGTCCGACAATAATATTGGGGATTTTCGAGAAAAAAAACGAAAAACATACTAATTTAGAATATATTAAAAGTAGCATACATTAAGTAGTTCTACATATTAAAAATGCATTATTATATGGATATTTGAAAACAAATTATTATGTAGAAACTGACAAAATTTATTTATATATAATGAATAAATATTTAGTAATTATTATATAATATATTTACAAATCAATTTAATAGAGTTACATTAAAATATAAGCTTATAATTATCAAGTACAGTATTGTTATAAACACATTGTAAACATTTATACAAAGGGTGGTATAGCTGACTACTTCGTTATTAAATTAAAGAATATAAACTCAATATTCTCAATATAAAGCACCACTTAATGTTTATAAAAGCAAACTTGCAATCCATTCAAATCGTATGCCAGAGTTACCTTGTACATACCATAGGCCAGGTATATTATGTGTCTTTGTACTTTGTTCCAAAAACATCTCTTACAATAAGTGAAAGCGTTTTAGTATGCTTGCAAAATTCCGTTATTAGCGAATTTCCATAGGAAAAATGAGCTATTGCAGTGACCCTTATGGCAAGATCTAAGGTCGGGAGTAGCAAATGAGCACCGATCATGGTCCCAGAACACGTTTTGGGGTGTCATTAAAATTCATATATGTATATATGTGTTCGTCCTCTAGCGGCCGCACTTTAAGTCCGATTTGGTCCAAATTTGGTACACATGTTGGTTGTGTACATCGCTCGGACGATTTCGTTAGTCAAAAAAATCAGGAAATGAGTAAGAATAATAAACCATTAAGTGGTGCTCATAAATGAAAAAGAAAACGGGAACAAGATGAAGAGTTAAAAAGAACAAATAATACAAAATGACTGACAGTTTCTTTTCTTCTAAAGCCTTAAACAAATTTATGTTCTGTTTATACACAAGTGATATGTGAAAGGTTTTTTTCCAAGTTGAAAATAGTTAAAACTAAGTCCCGAAATTCTTTATCCCGATTTTGATTGGTTAATTTAATAATAACGAATCGCGAGAAAGATCTGTTTGAAAACTTAGATCAAAATGAAGTAGTTGATCAAATCGCCACAACCAGTGACTTTGTACTTTTTTATCCAACTCCACAAAGAAAAGAAAAAGAATACTAAAAGTAATAATTTTATTTATTGTTTTCCTTAACGATTTCCTATGTTTTCAAATGTTTTCTTTGATGATGGTTTCAAAAAGAACACAAAAACCTATTGAAAGACGCTATAAAGTCCACGTTCCAACTGTGGAGATAAAAAGAAGATGATATACACATAATTATACATAAATGTGTAATGCTCACTTTGGAGAATTAAATCCTCAAAGGTGAATATTCTTGTTTTAACCTACGAGTATATGATTTTGCAAACATAAAAATTCATTTAGTTTCTTTAAAAAATATTATTCAGTATGTTATTTTTTTTAATTAGTTGGAGGGAGATACACTTTAGGGCATATATACAAAAACACTTTTTTGAATTATTTTTAATTCTTCTTATGCCTTTTCCATGGGTTCTTATTAAATTCTTACATATCCCGTGGTTTTATTTAAAGTAATTTTTAAACTGTCAGAACCTCCAACATTTTTTCGTATTGCAATTTTTCCTATTAGTAGTCTATGTGATTTCTTTGCAAAACAGAAAAATTAGTCTAGAGTTTTAACTGTGTACTTTACTACAGTAAAAATTGTATTTGATAGTGACCAAGTAATTAATATCTATTTTGTAATCAATTTAAGACTACTTACTATTTCATTGGTTATTTCTGAGGCAAACGTATTGTGAAAATGCATAATCTATTTTTTAAATAGGTTTCTAGGTGCCATTTCGTGTTTTATAAAAAAGTTAAAAATAATGACATTTACATTCTTACTGTCCGTGAGACATAAGAATAGACGTGGATCAGCC
Organism: Philaenus spumarius; assembly: GCA_018207615.1. Taxonomy (NCBI): domain Eukaryota; kingdom Metazoa; phylum Arthropoda; class Insecta; order Hemiptera; family Aphrophoridae; genus Philaenus; species Philaenus spumarius. Next base: position 25,675 of record JAGFPH010006801.1, read on the forward strand.
CGGCAGACAATGCTGTATTCAGCGTTAGTATCAAAGATTTTGAAGGCGTGGAACATCAATCCAATACTCGGCAGGCATTTTTATTTTTCTAGCTCGCATAGTTACCTGGGGACAAGTGATTTACTATATTACCTTAAAATAACAATATATACATAAACGTAATGGATAAGGATGTAAATATTCTCGTATCAAACAACCGTACTTCGGGAGTGGCGCGCGGTACCTCCTCGCTCTCATTTAAAAACGATTTCATAATGATGTAATCATTTTATCACAAATCGGTGGATTGAAAAGTTTAGATCAATTCATTGGCTACAACTTTCCCGTTGGAAGTTTGTTTATAACCCAAAAATAAAAAAATTACTCGCTTAGTAACTTTTCCATGTCAGTCAGTGACATTTTCAATATTTTCAATTTTTAAAATTCGAAATACCTGTTAAAAAAAAAGTTTTTTATACTGTTAGAATCCGTACTTTATGTAGATTAAGATTATATAAGTTTGTTTTATTTTGAGATTTTCTTAATAATAAAGCATAATCAAAGCATAGAGTAGTACGAACACACATCAGTTATGCTTGAAGTGAGTCGTGTTCTTCCTAGCAAGCGCCTGCAATAGTAGCAATTGGCCGCGTCTATACTTAACTCTCACGGTTAGTACATGAACAAAATGTTGTTATTAGTTATTCGGATATTTGCCATCATTTGTGTGTTAAAATCAAAATGTGTGTTTGTCATAATGTGTCTTTTTGACTTCTCAGTTTCAACTCTGAGATGTACTACGTAGAAGTTTAAGGTTAGTGGTATATTTTTCATTACATTGTTTTCTCTAACATAGGCCTAGATATTTTATATAGGTTTAAGTTCCTTTAGTTTTTAGACACTTGAAGATGGGAGTTGATTGATACTCCCAAAACGTCGTGTAATGATTTTAACACACAAATAATGGCAATTAATTGTCCGAATAACTAATAATAAAATTTAACATCCGTCATTAATAAATGGTAGCTTCAAACGGAGATTACACAAAATAACTTGTTTCCAAAACAAAGAATTTAATAATTATTATAATATCAGAATATATTTCCTGGATGTATTATGTCCGCTTAAATGTCCCTTAAATGTTTATTAAAAATTATTTTATGATAATTATTTTTTATGTTTATTGAAAATTCAGCTTTGTTATTCAAATAAATTCAATTTTATTTTCAACATTTTAAAAACTAATTAGGCCTTTATTAGCTTTTCTTGGGCCAACACCTGAGAAATGTGATGATGGAAAATGCATAACTGGACACCAAAACCACTGCCACTATGTCACATGTCTGTCGTGCTACGTGAGTCGCATCGCGTTACCAATATGCGCTATCCATTCATTCACATATGTTACAAAAAGTCACGCTTCAAATGCGTCCCAATATGAGCATAGCCTAACACCTGTAATACATTTACATCAATGAAATACGTTTGATGGGGGAGCAAATAGTTCGCTTATTAATAATTACTAAAGTTTAGCAGGTAGGTATTATTGTTAACTGCTAGTAAACAGATTGCGCAGCCATAATGATTACCGTTTCAGACTTATGATCCGTGGTTATATTATTTATCGAACGGTTTTATTAAGATATAATTTTTTTAATTCCTTTATATATTTTTTATGTGCCCGGGTCGCGGCGCCCCTTGACCTTCAGTGCGAGGGTTGCGGGGGTGTTATTTACGCCACTGTACTATGGTTTCTAGAGGCATATGTATTAGCCCCTGAATGGAGAGCGTATCCTTAAAAATATATCCGTCCCTAACTCTGACGGAAAGTTAGACAGCATGCATATTGCTTTGACTACATCTTCTGCCAAGTCAAGTGATACATTCAATGGCCTATGGAGTACTCTCCATTTATTTGTCATTATCTCAAAAGAGCATTCAATGTAACGCCCAGCTCTGGCTAATCAGTAATTGAAGATCCTCTTGTTGACAGTTAACTGATGACCACCACATGGGCGCATTAAGTTTTTGGACAATGCAAAGGCTTCTTCACCAACGAATACATGTGGCAAAGTAATTCTAGAATTAGGTAAAACCTTTTCAAAAGGTATGTTGAACTTACTCTCACTCAAACTGTTATAAAATGTTGAGTTCTTGTAGATCCCTGAGTCAGACGACTTTCCATATGATCCTACATCAATGTATGTAAAACATTAGTTTGAATCGCAGACAGCCAACATATCACTTTTTATCATATTCTAAAGCTCATTAAATGACCTCTCTGACATTCGGTAAAATGTAAAGAATTTTTCTAGGTCATTTTGCAATTCAGAGTGCATCAAATGAAACTGACTTTTGAGGAGACGAGAACTCACAATAGGATGGACCCAGTAGTGCCTGAAGACTTTTCTACGACGTCGGATAGCTCGACGAAGTAGAATATACAATAAAATATTCTCTTCTTCTTCCTCAATACTCCTGTCAATGAAAAAATTATGTACAACCACTCGTACACATAGGAGTCACTAGGACGACCGTATTTGGAAAATTAAAAAAAAAATTAAGATGAAAAATAACAAGTTTTATGCTTCCCAAAAGCACTTTAAAATGATATAGGTATGTATAATTTTCCACCAGGGGGAGGGGGGGTTGGAAAATTAAAAAAAAATAAGATGCAAAATAACACGTTTTAGGCTTCTCAAAAGTACTTTAAAATGATATAGGGATGTATAATTTTCCATTTCTAATTGTGATTCAGGCCTATTTTAGAATAATTTAGAATAGCAACCATGACTCATCCTCCGATAAATCTCTCCATGCGCTGCCTCTAACACCATAAGCTTGGAACAAACTGCGTTTTTTTGCCGGCTGCGGATTAGTTACCGTTGTTCCGCTCATAAAAAGCATCATTGGAATTTATCACGCTCTTCGTGAGTTCATCAATCACGAAGTGTGTTATGTAATATATAATTTTTTCTTTTAATGTTTTATTGATATGCACAGAGAGCAACTCTCGTTTTATTGTTATTCTATCGCCGATTGAAAAGGAAGCAAATAAATATACTTATTTAGGTTCATACAATGAATAAATAAAAGAAGAGAAGATTTTGGAGCATTTTACACTGTGTTTCCTGATTTGAGGAACTAGAAACATTTTTCAATTGTTTAAGAGTGTCGGTTTCGTCATTTGACGAACTGCACACACGGCTGAAGAATATTATTCTACGAATAAAAATACTAAAATAAGGAAAATTGGCGTGCATTTGGTCACATTCGCCACTGTTTCGACGGAGACAACAAATAATCCGTGGCGGACGAAAACTCCGTGTGCTGCCACTAGAACACTAGACCTACACTTTGATACACTACACTTCATCTATATAAAATAAAGTGCCATTGCCCAATTCGACCGAAGATGATGTCAGCAATATATTGATAATTTATTGTAGCTTGACATTTTCATAGGTGTTGAAAACAAGTTACTCTTAAGAGCGTATTTTTTTATGTAAACACAGTGCGAAGTATTTTTTAAAAAGGGGGTGTTTATAACCTCCAACCACCCCTGGTTACACCTATGCCCATAACCTCAACCCTCAACTGTCCCACTCGCAAGCGTTTTCTCGACTGTCGTGTGAAAGTCTCTCAGCCATAATCGCATTGCAATACTGCATGTCGGTCCCACATCCTACACGCAATTGTGGTCCGTGTGAAACCGCCCTAACCCTTGTCAAAATCATATGAGACGTACGGAGTACGCTAACACTTAAATAAGACACATTTTCTTGTATCTCTATGCAGCCTCCAGTCAATGCATAACTTAATAGGCCTAAGTACCATAACTACAGTTGTATACTCTTGCATAGGCGTAACCAGGAAGGGGGGGGGGGGGTTATACCCCCCTTGAAAAAAATATTTCGCACTTTGTTTACATAAAAACACGCTCTTAAGTAACTTGTTTTCATCACCCATGAAAATGTCAAGCTACAATAAATTATTAATATATTGCTGACATTATCTTTGATCAAATTGAGCAGTGGCACTTTATTATTTGATAATTATTCAATGCAGTATAGTGTGTGACCTGGAACACACACTTAGTTTTCGTCCGCCACAGATTAATTGCCGTCGCCATCATATCAACAGTGGCGCGAAGGAGAGTATTAGAGCATACACATTGCCGGAAAAATAAACTATTGGTTTACTTACCGCTGGCGGTAGCTGTGCAGCCGCTCGCTGCCACTACAATCGACGGATTTTCCACCGTCTCCGCCGAAACAGTGGTGTACGTAACCAAATGCACGCCAACTTATTTTAGTATTTTTTTAGTAGAATATTATCTTTTAGTCGCGTGTGTAGTTCGTCAAATGGCGAAACCGACATTCTTAAATAATTGAAAATGTTTCTTCTAGTTCCTCAAATCAGGAAACTGTGTAGAATGCTCCAAAATCTTCTATTCTTTTATTTATTGATTGGATAAACCCAAATAAAAATATTTTTTGTTTCGTTTTCAATTAGTGAAGGAATAACAATAAAGCGAAAGTTGATCTCTGTTCATATCAATAAAACATTAAAAGAAATAATTGACCGAGCGAAGCGAGATCTCCGTTTTAGCTCGACCGTTCGGCATTTCGTTTGTGTGTCTCACGATTACAGCCAAACGCTTTGACCGATTGTCATGATTTTTTGCATGAATGTTTCTTATTCCTAGGTCGAGCTCTGTATGTATACGGGTTTTTCCATTTTTCATTTTTAACCCCTTAAATTAAATAAAAATGGCGGCCGCACCATTTCTCTGTGTAACCTTTTTTTCAAAGCCAGTTTGTGGCTTAACAATAAGCAGGGCCGGATTTCCTAATAGGCCCGGTAGGCCCGGGCCTATGGGCGCAAGCTCCCAGGGGGCGCACGGCCGAGAGAAAAAAATATTTAAAAAAATATCTAGAAATAAAAATAAATAGCCATAACTTAACATACTTTTTGAATTGATAACAAAAAAATCATTCTGATTTTGAAGTTCATTGGAACAAATAATTGTTGGTAAAGTTAAACTATTTTTCAACATTAAGCATCAACTTTGTTACAACATTGATCTCAAACACGGGAGAACTATGTTTTTGTGCCACGTTATCAAAATACTTCATTTAAGCTGTGTTTCTGAGATTAAACCTATTTTATAATGTATTACAGAGTTTTTTATTTATTTGCCCAAATGACTAAATTGAACAAAACCTAAGTTTTTAACATAGCAATGGCCATGCTTTGTTGCGGGAATGCTCTGCGGGTTGGATCGTTTTGTTTCAGTCCCACAAACGTGAGCTCACTATTTAATACATAAAATTACTAAAAGTGTTTTAAGACGGTATTTTGTTAAGCCCAGAACCAAGTAAATTACTCAAAAAACATGCATTGATAAAATTGCATCGTGGAGTGGTGTTTAAGCAATTAACATATAGGCCTGATATAATTATTTAATAAAGGTTTTTGGGGAAGTAACTTTAACCAGACTAGGGGGCGGAAAAAATTACTGGGCCTAGGGGCGTCAAAATGCTTAATCCGGCCCTGACCATAAGTTGAATTGAAAAACTAATAACATTTTACGGTGGAAAATTCGATGTTCTACAAAATTGGTTTACTTGATTTTTTCCGTATCTCTAACGACAAGCTCACAAAATGGCCGCAAACTTCAAATTTGTAAAAAATCGTCCAAGTTTTTGTATTTTAACCATGTTTTTATACGTTTATTCTTTAGATATCTTCATGAAACCTTATAATTTTATGGAGAGGGAGAGAGAGAGCCCTACCTGCTGTCTTGCTCTTCCCTGCGCTACGTCAGTGTGGCCGCTGTGACTGTGAGCGAGTTGTGGAGGTGGAGCCGATATAAGGAGCCCGAATGGCGTTGCGTCGAATTTACTGAGTTGTAGTCCTTTAAAACCACGTCTGTTATTTCAAAGAGCGACGTCTACTGTTCACAGAACTACTAGTATATTACATAACACACTTCTTGATTGATGAACTAGACACTTCAGTTTAATGAATTCCAATGAGTGAGGCTTTTAGACGGCGTCGGAAATTTTACCGCCCTGTATGCACACTTTAAATTTTATGAGTGGCGACGGTAACTAATCCGCAGCCGACAAAAAAACTCCGTGTGTGTTCCTGGCCTATGGTGTTAGAGACAGCGCACGGAAAGATTTGGCGGGGGGTGAGTCATGGTTGCTATTCTAAAATAGGCTTGAATCACAAAGTATACACACCTATATAATTTTAAAGTACTTTTTGGAAGCCTAGAACCTGGTTACGCCTATGCACTCTTGTAAATAAATATACAAAATAGATCAAACACATCCCAAACTTGTTTTGACCAATAAGCAAAAGGCAATGGATTACAAAAAAAAACAAACAAAAAAAAAAAACACGTTATATCCAGCTACGAATATTGCTATAAAACTGGTCTTGTTGTCAGATTAGTTGCAAAACACGTTGTCAAGTGAGGCTTTGCTGCTCCCGCAATACATAATACGGCAGATAATTAAGGAAAGTGTTTGTTTGTCACGATTTTATTCTACTACTTATCCCTTTCATTATGATGACCATCACAAACTATACTGGTTTTCTCCATTTAGAATTGAACAATTCCATTGAGTAAAATTGATTTAAATAATCTTTAGGAATTATTTCAAACAAGTGCTGCTATCTTTTGGCAAATATAAGAATAATGTCATGAATCTTGTGCAGGAGAAATCGGACGTATTTCCAAAGCATTATTTTTGTGCATAGTACTGTAATTGTAATCCTAATAACAACACAATGCAAAAATTTGTCTTGATAAATAAATAATGAAATTACTATTTCCACTAGGAGATGTGTATCTCAATATTTTTTTGTAATAAAATAAACCTTAAAAGTTATAATGACCATTATTACCCGAAGGTTGTAACTTCTATGCTATGTTAACGTAACAGCCACGTTCAGTAGATGTAAGAGCACGGTGTTTTATATAGGTATTTTGTGTATGGTTTTGTTTGAAGGGGTTCTTATGCCAAGGTTATTATCAAAATTGTGATATCAAGTTATTTAGTGTTTATTTCTGTAGGCTACTGTTTTAGTTGTTTTATAGCAAGGTACTTACATAATATCAGAAATCAAGTGGTGTGAAACCAAAAAACGGAATTAAATAGATTTACTAACCTCAATTGAGTATTTTACCATGTATTTTACTTTACACATGAAGTTTTTTAAAAAATATTTTGGCAATAATATTTCAACATTTTTTATTTTTGTGACTACAGTATTTTACCATTATTTAGTAATATTGTGAATTACTTAATTAAATAAAAAGGTTATTGTAATGTAATTTGCCTTTCATTGTCCAACAATCATTAGGTAATAATGGTCATTTTAATTACCATACATATTAAAGGGGTAAGAGGGTTAAATTTTGTTTTAAAATGTCTGAAAATGATTAAAAAACAATATTGGGAGATAGTGTAAGTTTGAAATTGATTGGTTTAAAATTGAAAATGTGTGACTGAAAGGGATAACCGCTTGAGGTATAAAACATTTACTAACGTGTTTAAACATTGTCGTCCGAGAGGTAAGGGCTATGTATCGTAATGGGTTTTAGCAAAAATTGAAAAATGAAACCCTCGAACAAATCGGCAGTTTGTATCTTTTAACTTGCTTCTTAGTACTTCTTCGTAAACCGTTAAATCCTATAAAAACATGTGCAGAAGAAACGTTGCAACAAAAAAGTCTACTTTAATTTCTCATAACTCTGCATTACTAAATCATTTCTAATTCTTTATCTTTCGGTTTCTAGTTTTAAAATCCTATCATGTAAATATAATTGTTGTTGAATAAACTATTTACGGGTAAATATAAATTAGGTATAAATAGATATCGTAACAGACAAATTTTATAAGAATAGTCAGAGACAGTGGTTGTGAAACAATGTCTTCGTGTAGGATAATATGCAGTTGGCAGGCGAAATGAATGAGTAGTAGAGCGTTCCGCCAACTGGGCTGCCCCTAACTCTATGAGGTTTGTCTGTTTTAAGATGTGCGATGCAACATATTTATGAGTATTACAAAAATCTAAAAAATCGTGATTTGTAATGTTCAAGAAGGAAAAAGAATCGGAAAAGGAAACATAAATAAACTATTTTCTTTACACATCTTGTTTTTAAATGTGCACTTATGAAAGGCCATCAATGTCCTGGCAAAACGGCTATGTTCCCGTATTCAAAAAAGACAAGTCCACAAAAATATAGAGGAGTTCGTAGCTAAAAAAGTTTTGTTTTGAAATCGAAACAAAATTTCTTCTGATTTCAGTTTTTTTGTATATTGATATTTCTTATGAGTAAACATATTTTTCGCTAGAAATTTATTTACATATGTACTCGATCTTTGAAAAAAACTTAGTCCAATTTAAAAAATATATATACCATCTTTTACGAGTTCATAAAAAATAGCGATAAATACAGTAATTATCTTAAGATGCAAAAGGTCTGGGTTTGAATTTTGTTTTACTTTCACTGGACGATTCTTCGAGTTATTTATTCCATAAAACGACCTATAAGTTAAATTAAACTTCGCATCATAGGCTGAACAATGAGTAGGTATATAACACATTATTTCCGCTCGGAACAGGTCTTCTCAGCTCAGAAGTTTTCGCATGGTAGAGGCAATTGTGTTCAACTGCGCAAAACCAGTCCTCTCCTGTTTTTAAAAGATGTACATGTTTTGTTTAAGTATCCTTGATTTCTTATCATTTAGTGTTGCAATTTTTGTTAATACTTTTAAGATTGTTTAATTTTAATTGTACAAAGTAATACACGAAGAAACGCAGTGTCTTAGCTATTTCAAGATTCAAATTGTGAACGTGTTGATTCTATTGCAGCGTTATTATTTAGAAATTATAAATTTTAAATATAAAGAATGACTGTTTTCCCACATTAATTACTCAATTTCATCTTAGTGGTAGTCCTGATATGTGTGAAGATTCGTATAACTATACTCTACTAACAATAAAATGGTATAGAGTTCGTCATAGCACAGTGGATTTGGATTGACAGTTCGTCATACATATGGATTGACGTATGTCTTAATGTCATAATATTCTGAAGGGTTGATAATTTAGGATGGTACAACGGTTATAATTTGCAAATTGTGTTTACTGGTACCAATAAACCCGTGAAGTAGGTTATGTACCATCACTGACTATACTCTACTAACAATAAAATG
>JAGFPH010006801.1:50027-61041 GCA_018207615.1 Philaenus spumarius
AATACGGGGGTTGGCGTGCGAATCACGCAATGCATTGTGTATTGAAAGTACACCCAACACCGGGTTTGGCGTGCAATGCACTGTGCGTCGGCCGCTTGTCATAGTGTTCAGTGTCACGCTCACATGTGCGTCCTTAGCAGTGAACGTGTTAAAAAGGGTTTGGATTCAAAACCCCGGTCCTGACCAGACCCCCCCCTTCCCGAAAAGTTTTCCTGGCTACGGCCTTGCAAAACACTATCTACGTAATATACAAAATTTATAATCTTAATACCTACTAAAAACAATGATAGTATAAAAATAACTTTTTACCATTATTTTATCATAAATACAATCGTAAAGTCTAAGTCTCAAATACAATCATAAAACCGTCTTTCCCTATGACTAGACGCGACGTAGTCTACTACCCCAAAATACCTTATGCCTACTACTGACCTTAACTCGGTAAATTGAAAAGGGTTAGATATACAGGAAGAAACCAGTTCTGGAAGACAATACTTAACGCACCAGTTAAAGTTTTATTAAAATTGGATAAGTACAGTAGTTACTTTTCTCTTTATTATATAGTAGGCTGTGGATATCGATGTTATGAAACACTTGGCTGCGGATGTTCTTAGTTTGGCAAATATGCTGCAATTAGGATTTGGAAAAAACTGAAGGTGCAACAGAGCCTTAACTCAATCTGAAACAACGTAATATCGAAAACGTAGACTGACACTCTAACGGATAACCTTCTTGCTTTGCAATACCTTCGTGCTTTCTGCTTTCTTATTCGTGTAAAAGTAGTCAAGAGCCACGATCTAGCGCAAAAAGGTGTACTTTATTACGTCGGGGTTTTCTACTTTAATGGAATATTGTTGTAATTACACAAATTATAGTAAAAGTCAACAAATAAATATCATTAAGATGAGCCGTCCAATATTATATTCAAACGGAGAATGTCTTTCAATTGTTCAAAGATGAAAAGTAGCACACAGTACACGGAATTGAGGCGTGAATGAGTTCATTGCAAGACGGTGAAATAACAAAGTTGGAAAGTTGTATTTTAGGCGATAAAAATCTACTTTCTGAATCAATTTTCCAAATCTATATACAAAACAGAAGCCTACTACGTTATCCAAATACTATTAACGTGTTCTTAGTCTTTTCTGAGATCGGCCGCTCCACTTCTGTCTGTGGACTACATTGGCCAGATGTCCTCGTTCTTCAGGCTTAACAGGGGTATTGTGATTTATTGACTATAAATAATAATATATAATATTGCTTACAATAACGAATAGTTATGTATTCTTACCTTTGTGTTTATTTATTTACTAAAATTATGTTCGTAACGGGCAACTTTCTTAATTTATTTATGGTGATGTTAGACAAATAATGTAGGCCTATTAGTAATTTTATCTGTAAAACTAATAAAAAAAAACATTAACAGATATTTCTGATTTCGTACATTACCCGTGTTGAGTTCCTGGTTTGCTCCCTCCCAACGTAAATCGGTATAGGCCTACGCCCAAGAATTACATTAAAAGACAACGCCGTCACTCATTACCCGCCCATTGCCCCATTACACCTACCAATTCTCATTAGCAATAGGCCCTTACTGCAGCGTAAATATTTTACAAACTTTTGAATCGTATTTCAATAGTTATAGTTTGTAAGCCTAGACAGTGAAATAACAATCGGCCGATATTTATCCACGAGACGTTGTTAAATTCGTTGCTAATCGTTAAATAAAAGTTGCTAATAAAATGAAGGGTATCGATGTTTTAAACACAATAATTTTACTGATTTCAACATTTCCCATAGGTACGCACTTTATTATTTAGGTCTACCTCACACCATGTTAAATATATGTGAATTAATATTTTATGAAGGTTTTACACAACACGGTAAAATGAGACAATTAATTATTGTCATACTCCCCTATTCCAATGCGTTTACAGGAATAAAAATGAGTCACTTTAGTTGTAAATTTATCACGAAAACAAACTTAATGAATTTTTGTATGCCAGGATACATGTAACAAAATAAAACATTACATTTTCACTTTTCGTTAAATAAACAAAATGAAATTCTTATATATATATATATATATATATATAGAAATTTTACACAAATTGTAAACAAATTATAATAACATCGGCCAAAACTTAAAATCTGTATATTTTGCAGTTAATAAACACACTAAACAAATGGATCCAATTATATTACTACCGTCAACTGGGGTAACTTTGGCCCTTAAGGGTAACTTAGGCCCAAATCTTGGAAAAAGATAGTTTCATCTACTGTTAGTTGCCAAATAAAGCTATCGACTGGTTCTTGTGATAAACAAGAGTAACATTTTCAAAATACATGTTTATTACTTTTATATAATGTTTTAGTTTAATTTTTATTTTATCCCTAACACATTGTACAGAAGGCCTACCTACCTACATAAACCAGTAATTACAATTGGGGTAATATTGTCAGAAATCATATTTGGCCTTACTTTTTACATTTCGGACAATTTTACCCAAAATAAAGGCAAGATTGGCACACATTTTCAAAAAAATCTTGGAAATAAAATAAGTAAGTTCTGAGTTTTAAAACCAGTCAATATACACTTTGAAATATGCAGAGTTAAAAATAAATAAATAGTACATGGAAGTTAATTATATATATATAAGGAATATAAGGCAATTTATGTGAAGAAACACCAAAAACCAGTACTGTTATTGAAACTATATTAAACAAAAAAGATATATAAATTCATAATTAGCCTGATTTGTGAGACAATATACGTGATGGAATACATTTTGGACGCAATAATAAAATTTACACAAACGAAATTATAATTAGTTCGTGCATAACTGAAGATGGCGACACTGTCAGTAAAACTAGTTTTAGTAAATTAACGTATTATTTGTGAGAATGTGTGTTCAAGTTGTATTCTAAAAAAAAAGAAAGCAATCTTGGGACTGCCGGCAGAAGTAAATATTGTCATGAATATAAATCGTTGGTTATATTGGTTTAGTCAGAAATTTGATAATTATTTTTTTCTTGTCCCATTTAAAAATTGAAAACTAAAAATAACATAAATATGATTGTCTATAGTCAAATAATAATTTAAAACTATACTAATAGTATACTATACTAATGTAACCAGTTATGAATAAATCACAACACATCGAGTTAATTAAATATAGTTTTTAATGTATAGCCTACACATTTCAGGAGCGGCGTAGATTGACCCAATCTTACTAAAGTTTCAACTACTAAAAACCATACCGACTGTGCTAATGTAACCAGTTATGAATAAATCACAACACATCAAGTTAATTAAATATAGTTTTTATTGTATAGCCTACACATTTCAGGAGCGGCGTAGATAGACCCATCCTTACTAAAGTTTCAACTACTAAAGACCATACCGACTGTACTAATGTAACCAGTTATGAATAAATCACAACACATCGAGTTAATTAAATATAGTTTTTATTGTATAGCCTACACATTTCAGGAGCGGCGTAGATAGACCCAATCTTACTAAAGTTTCAACTACTAAAAACCATACCGACTGTGCTAATGTAACCAGTTATGAATAAATCACAACACATCGAGTTAATTAAATAGTTTTTATTGTATAGCCTACACATTTCAGGAGCGGCGTAGATAGACCCAATCTTACTAAAGTTTCAATTACTAAAAACCTGTATGACTAAATGACTGTACTAATGTAATTGCTCTTCCTTCTTACGCCAGCGATAAGTAGTAAGATAAATATTATTTGACCTTTAAATCTCCGCCAAAGAAGACGCGGAAGATTTCGTTCTCGGGTCTGAAGATGTGTGACCGGTTTGTCTAAGGAAAGGAACGCCTTACCGCTTGTTTAGTTGATGGAGGTCATTGCCGAGTGGCGGAAGCAGACCTGAATACTAACAAAAACAAGTTGAGGCAGTTTCGGTTCAGTTTCCTGACGTAAACTTGATCGGTGTTTACGTTCTATTAAAAATAGTACTCGTTTCCTGATTCTTAAACCTATTCACCTTGAATTTAAATTTTGAAGGTCTTCAAACCTGCTTCCAAATCCGAGATCATAAAATAGATTTTATTCAGATTTAATCGTAATTTTAACAATCGTGTTTACAACTTGTAGGTTTAAATGCTTTGTGAAAACGTACACGAATATACACGAGTATTTATATTTACGCCGAGTGTTTGCACTAGAGAAGCAAAATCGCTGGTAAAAGTTATTGGTCCAAATACATACATCATTGAAAAAAGAACAATCGTGTCGGACATAACTAAAAACCAACCCGCGCCTAAAATGCTTTGTGCATTTTGATATATTCACCCTGAGGCCGATTTAGGATTAACACAAGTGGGAGCTAAATTAAGATATCAAGCTCAGGAGAGAGACAGTTCAGAAAGTCACGGTATGGGTAAAACCCAATTATTTAGTATTTTAATCTCATAGAAATTATAAGTAATTTTAGAAGGTCTTTTAATAATATTATTTTTAAGTAAAGAATGAAAAATTATTTGAAGAATGTTTCCAAAAATCAGTTTACCGTGAAACTAAGCTTGTAGTACGGCCTATTTTTAAATACACACATAAAAATATATAATTTTGAATCTATTAAAAATTAACGCATCCATACAGTAATTTCAAAAAATTGCCTGGAGGAAGATTAAAAACATTAACTATTTTCTATATATTGATCACATTCAATTAACATACAGTATAAACATGTAGCCTAACTACCTACGAACCCTACATGAAGACGATTTAATTGATTCACATAAAGATGAGACACAAAACTGGATTGGATACACTTTACGGTTACCTATTTTATATTGGTCTACCTAAATAAGAATTTTATATTTGACGACAACGCGTCCTGTATAGCAGTTATACGTATACAATTGGAACGTATACAATAAGGTGGGCGTAGTCCGTTAAGAGTTTAGTAATTTGCCCTAGACAAGTTTGTTCAACTGCGCAAAACCCGTTAGCTAGTTTTTTAACCACGGACGCAAACAGAGGGATGTTATAAGTTTAACGTGTGTATCTGTGTGTCTGTGTATCTGTATGTGGCATCGTAGCTCCCAAACGGATGAAAGATTAACGGACTTTGATTTAGTTTTTTTTTTGTTTGAAAGGTGATTTGATCTAGAGTGCTCTTAGCTATAATTCAAGAAAATCTGTTCAGCAGTTCGGGTTGTTTTTAATGTTTAATTTATCTCGTGATTTTGCTGCATATTAAATGCATTGTGCGGAATAACAGCGAGGAAATATAATCGGGATGCGTTTTGTTTGGAAACGTATCAAATCAAGACAATACTCGGAAGAAACGCTGACGATAAAAAGATCTAGTAAAAGGTTTGCGAAATCCTACGTCTGTTACTGTTAGCTTATAAAACGGGGTTTTCCTCACGATCATAATAGTAGAGTGCCCCTCTGATACTTCGCGGTGTGAAATTTTTAGGACTATAAAATAATTGTAAGCGCAATATTTTCTAGTTTAATTTGTACTTTCATAATTAATTGAGGTTTGTTTTATTTTTACAATTTAACGGAGATACGGTGATTACCTGAGTAATGTCATACGCATTAATATTCCGGCGCCGTACGAAAAAGAATGTAAATATAGAAAACAATTGCAAACAAATAATAATAAAAATAAACAGAATTGAACCTATATTGAAAAAAAATAAGAACTAAAATTTACTTCGGTTGGGTACCGATAATTTCATATTCTCCAATGATATTTCGAGAACCCCTTTTTTGAAATCTTCACTCCGAACTATATCTCGGATTTGTCGGATAAACATCGTTTGGTTTGGTTAATGAGTTTGACATGTTATACTAATTCACGAACATTATTTGGGTGTACTGTAATACGGTTGGCGACAGTGCGGCACCGTTGAAACGTTTACTAACAATTTCTGTTGTGGCAACTTTTGAAGTTGATGACCGTAGTGCGAACAGGAAACAGGTTACGAGTTCCTTCTCTTTCATCTGCATCCTGACCGTATTATTGGTTGACATAATAAACACTTTAAACGAATTGACAAATAAAGTGGTGCTTTTGCAAAATTTTAAATAACGATTTTCCAAAAACAATGTCAAATGTGCGGAAAGTAACTAGGTTCCATCGTCTCAATAAGTAAACAAGTAACGTATATTTAAGTAACTAAATAATAAAACACATACAAGTTTTAAAATTACGTTTCCTCAATTGTTATACAGTTAATTTGCGAGCCCTGATATCTTTTTTACTACACGACTTCGTTGTATTGTACGGCGAAATGCGTACGTCTTTTATAAAGTTTCCGGGGATGTTTCACTACTTGTGAGTAGCCTATAGTAAAAGTCTTGTAACATTTTTATCTCAGAAAATCAAGCGCTAATTCGGTAGTTGTTCTCTTCTGGTAAGATATCGTTCTTAGTCAAAATGTTGCAATAATATTTAAATCTCTTCATTTGTTGACTTACACTGGATAACATAGTAGCAACTGTTCTTCTGTGGACTTTTACAATTGAAAGAGTGTTTATATAATGAACAACCTAGCGATAAAAAATAATTTGTAAAATCTGAACATTTCCAGCACCAATCTTTGTAATCTCAAATACTACATTGAGGCCTCGGATTATGCTTCGCTTCGCGAGGTAAACAATACCGGGTACTTTTACGGTATTTTACGTTTCGATTGATTTTGCGGGGAACCAGATGGGCATCGTGAACAAAACGAAATTAATCTTAACCAAAACCGTAATTTGGATATACTGTATTAGGAAGTTCCTCCAAAGCAGCAAACTTCCAAGGTATTCAATCTGATTATCGATAGCATAGAGATAAAACTTTCACTGATAATTCAGCACACCTGCTAAACTTATGCATACGCAATTGTTCCTATTCTTGCAACTAATGTTCTATAGTAATGGAATTTGTACGTGTCAGCTGAACATGATAACTTTTAAATCGCCGACTGGATGAAAGTTAAATTGAAGTTTAAAGGTGTACACAGACATAAAGTAATTTATAAATTAGAATAGTAAAAGTTTAAAATTGCCTTCATAGTCTGTTAGATCTGACACACTAATACAGTCCTAAGTTAACTATAAAAAACGACAAATAACAAAATAGTATGTAGGCGCTTATATGTCTATTTCTTCTTTAACCGTAATAGTCCTTCGTTTGATTTTCCCAAATAAATGATTTCCTGGAAAAGGTTAGGAAAGGTAGATTAATTTGAACACGGGTGACACTGTGTACGGCAGCTAGATAATTAACACGGGTAATTAACTTTAGCGGCAATTCTAAGTAGTTCTATGAGTTCGGATAGATAGCTTCAAGAGGTCAACGTCACAAGGGTCGGAAGTTTCTAATTTTACGGTACATTGACCAATAATATGTGTAATTTCAATAATGTGTGACATGTTAAATTCAATTTATTTTATATCGGTCACTCTATCTTCTAGGCGGCTGCTCTAAAATTGTTTGCACTATTCCTGAGAACAAATTCGCAACTCACTGTATGTTTGTTTTCCTTACGTCCCTTGAATCCGTTTCAAAGTACCTAAAATACAATAAATTGGAAGGCCTACTGAGCTAAGCTATTTATTCCTGTTAAAAATCGTGGGGATGTAAGTATTGTCATGCGCCTCGTTTCTACTTTACAGGTAGAAGATATTTTAAACAGATGACTGACTGGATTAAAAAAAGTGTTACGCCGAGTTCAATTCGGCTGTGTCAAAGGGAGTAGACGATTCCCGCCTTGTCCTTATCGTTCGATTTGACCTTATAGTCAACGAATGCCCAAAAGGGGGGTCTACAAGGAAAGTCAATAAGCGGAAAGACCAACTATGGTACATTATTTGGGGTACCTAGTAGTATAACATACTAAAAGTCCTTGACCCTAGTGGTGGCGGAAGGGGGGTTAAAGGTACCATTTTTTACCTATATCTCAGTAGGGGTTGATTATAAAAAAAATATATTCGTATACAAAATTAAAGCTGACAAAATTTTCTAAATTTTATATACTTATAGTATTTTTGGTATCTGTAATCGTTAATGAGATATACGCTCTCGAAAATCGGTAATTTTCGAAAAAAAAAACGTTTCTTCGCATTGGAATACTTTATTATTGGTTCCCCATGCGGTCTACCCTCGTGAGCTCTCTCAAGTTCTTTTCTCGTTCGTAGAAAGTCAAATTATTGTGTATTTCGCCTCAGTATATTATTTTATTTTATTATTACTATTGTGTCGCTATGTCGACGGAAAAATATTTTGTTTCTCGCTTTAGTTGAGTTAATTCATATAACGTCATACGTCCGTAGGAAGTCGAATTATTGTGTTTTTAGCCTTTATATTTTATTATTATTATATGCGGTATATTTTATTGTTATTATTATTACATCGCAATGTCGACACAAACGTATTTCGTTTGTGACGAGAACTTGTACGAAAGTGGTGGGAAAGTGTCCTGTGTGAGTGCAAAAGTAATAGCTTCACTGATAAGTGCCATTTTACAAAGAAATGACGGAAAACCCTCCAACCTTGTAGGTTTGACATCCCTCAAAGTTCATTCCACATGCACAAATCATTATACGTGAGCCGATACTGAAATTGAAGGATTAAAATTATATCATTCGTAACGTACTGTGCCATAAATGTGCACAAAAAGTAAATTATGTGAGTACGTTGCCGTTAAGGCAGGTAAAATAAATTAAACATACACACAACAAAGTTAGGTTAGGCCTAGAGTGATGAACCCACGTTTTATTTTTATTGAATATATAATATATCGTAGAACAAACCATTGAGGCCTTCCGGCAACTGCAGCGTATTAGGTTCAAAATGTCATCTGGGGCTATTGTATCTTGGGTTCTAATAGGGATGAGGTAGTTAAGCAGTCCATCGCGTTCTGCTCCCACCCCCATTCCTCTGGGCGTAAGCAGTGTGGTCACCGTTGTATCTGAAAGTAGCACCGATGACTATGATGTTTGGCTGATCCCTCGGATGTCGGATGGTGGGAGGGATGTGATATCGGGCTGCACATTCGCCACAGACTTGACGATTGTGTCGTAGCAATATTTGTTGAGTGATTTTTCTTTCTTCGGGGCAACGTACCAACGGAGGAAACAATTATTGCCCTGCTCTGGAATCTGCTTATAAGTGGCTGAAAGATTGTTAACGATTTCATAATGAAGTTCTCGTCACAAACAAAATACGTTTGCGTCGACATTGCGATATAATAATAATAACAATAAAATATACCGCATATAATACTAATAAAATATACCGGATATAATAATAATAAAATATAAAGGCGAAAAACACAATAATTCGACTTCCTACGGACGTATGACGTAATATAAACCAACTCAACTAAAGCGAGAAACAAAATATTTTTCCGTCAACATAGCGACATAATAGTAATACTAAAAAAATAATATACTGAGGCGAAATACACAATAATTTGACTTTCTACGAACGAGATAAGAACTGGAGAGAGCTCACGAGCGTAGACCGCGTGGGGAACAAATAATAAAGTATTCCAATGCGAAGAAACTTTTTTTCGAAAATTACCGATTTTCGAGAGTGTATATCTCATTAACAGTTACAGATAGCAAAAATACTATAGGTATATAAAATGTAGAGAATTGTGTCAGCTTTAATTTTGTATACGTATATATTTTTTGTATAATCAACCCCTACTGAGATATAGGCAAAAAAATCAAAAAATGGTACCTTTAACCCCCCTCCCCAATCTTCCGCCACCCCTAGGGTCAAGGACTTTTAGTATGTTATACTACTAGGTACCCCAAACAATGTACCATAGTTGGTCTTTCCGCTTATTGACTTTCCTTCTAGAATCATTCGTTGACTGGGCTATTATCTTGGCAGTGGGCTTCTTTCTGGTGATAGTGATGTGCGATTAAATAAATCGTTGAATTTTGTAAACCGAGCGAAATTTACGTTTTGAATTAATTCAAACCAGGCATTTCAATAAATAACGGATTCAAATGAAATGATCGATTTCCAAGTCAGACGCAGTAGCTTATTCATTGCTCGGGTTCTGCTATGATTATTTCCTATCCTATTCTAACAATTATTATCAGTTCAATTTTAAAGTTTTGTGACTCTAAACAAAGTAGTACACCTTTATTATTAATTTAAACTTTACTAAGTTTGTATTTCCATTTCTTTTATAGGTAGCCCTATAGAGTAAAGCAATGATATATAGGCCTAGGAATTATTACATACTGTATATCAGTGTACAATAGTGAATATTAACGTTTAGAATAAAAGTAAGTATTGATTGAATGAGATCAATAGTAATAGTTCCTAGGATTAGTCAAGGAAATCAAAATGTGAATCTAAATAGTTAACTAAAAATATTTATATAATATAAGTACACAAATAAAACATATAACTAGAAAATAAAATGCATTTTAAACATATACTTAAACATAAAATTAGCATTACCAATTCCAGGTTTGACAAACAAAACGAAGTCCAAATAATTCAATTACGCAGCTGAACCTCTGACGTGAGTTCAGTGAACTTGATAAATTGCGTTTATGTGTTTTAGGGTTCAACCAACTACTGTATTTGGGAAATTGTTCTACTCATGAAGGTGCTATATTAGTAGAATTTGTTTGTACCTCAGCCTTCAGCCCTTGTGGTCTCGGATGATGCACTACTTCGCTTCGCGAGGTAAAAACTAACGGGTACTTTTATGGTATTTTGCGTTATGATTGATTTTGGGGGAATCAGACGGGCTATAAGGTCGTGTAAAAAAACAAAATGTGCAAAATAGTCTACTATATTTATTATTTTAGATAAAACCCAAAAATGTTTCATTCTAGTACGTAAAACAAAAAAATAAAAATATTTCCTCTAAAAAAACATGCTTCCGGATTTTTGTGTCTAACGAACTCGCTCGAGCGACTTAGAAAACCAAGCATGTTTCCGGTTGTTGGATTTTTGTGTCTAACGAACTCGCTCGAGCGATTTAGAAAACCAAACAT
>JAGFPH010006801.1:61051-73634 GCA_018207615.1 Philaenus spumarius
TTCCGGTTGTTGGTTTTTTGTGTCTAACGAACTCGCCCGAGCGACTTCCAACGTGTGCACCAAATTTCACTAAATCGGGCGTAAAAAGCGGCCGTTAGTGTGCGGACATATATATATACAGTTTTTAATGACATCCGAAAACGTGTTCTGTGGACCCTGATCCGTGGTCATTGACTACTCCCGACCTCTAGGCTTCACAATAAGAGTCACTGCAATATCTCAACTTTACAATGGAAATCCGCCAATAAAGCTCCTCTTCCTCAAAGTCGTTGTTAAAAACACGTCTACGCTCTACACTTAACTACAAACAACAACAGCAAATAACTAATCAATAACACCAGTAACTAACTTTACAATCGTAATCTATAAAATATACATAAATTCAAGGCAAGAACGAAAAAATCTGCCAAAACAACTGAACAATTCATTGTTATGGTCTTTTAAGTGAGTTGATTGAAATGATTTAGTAAAAAGAATCGTTTTGCCCATAACTACTTTCTGAACATATGATTTTTTGATATTACACAGAAAAGCGTCCCAAATTTCACCCAATCGAAGCAGGATACAATAGGTATCAAAAATAAAGCCAAATTCTTGTCAAAATGTATAGTTTTATTAATTTAGTTAAAGGTTAGAAATATGAATGCACAAAATATAATGTTAGCTTTCCTTACTATACTACGACTGTAATATACCGGGATGTACATGTACAGTATATTTACTTAGGCGGAAGCTTTTACTGTCCGGGTCAACGGAAGTTCTGGTCTTTGATTAATTCAATTGAGTCTGTTGATATATGTGTTTAACTTATAAGAATCTAACACATTGAATGTTAAGTCTAAAAAACTTTTAAAATTAGTTCCATAGTAATAAAAGGAAGAACAAATCTCGTAACGGTTTTAGAGGAAAGTAAGTCACGGCAAGTTGTTGGTAAATCTATCTAAAAAACATTTGCTTCCAAATGCCAACGTCGACCGAATCACGAGACGTGGGCCACCAGCCTAGCCTTGCTTTGTACTTAACTTGGATAGAAGAAAGAACACATTTTTTAAATGTGTTAGGGGAAAGTGAGTCACCGTTAGCTTTATGTATGCCAGCAAGAAAAACTATTGCATTAAATGTCTATCGGCCAAATAACGAGACGATTTCTTAAGTTATATAAAATCTAGCTTATTGTTACTCTAGTGTCCTCGGTCTTGTAGCCTACTCTTCTTGCCGGAAAAATGAGAGATGTTGGGTTCAATCCGATCCCAGAGAGGACAAAATAATGTTCTAACGTTAATTTAAATCAAACTACTTAAAAGTTACAAATATAAAAAAGTCGTGTAAGTAGTCTGTTCGCTTTTAAATATTACACTTGAAAATAGACTTATAAATTATTATGAACATTTTGTCAAAATAACAAGCACTAATTACGTAAACGTTTATACAATCAAATAAGTGTCAATCAACTCTTAATTGACTTAAAACTGCTTCTTAAAGTAAATAATAAAACAAAGCCCATCAATTTACTTACTTTTGTTTGTTTTAAGTAATAAATAAACAAAATATCACTAATAAAGCTAAATCACTACTACTTATCTCTGACTGTCAACTTTTCAACGATTTTTTAAAACTTTTAGTTTGGTTAGTAGGTTATAATAATCAAACTGAATATATGTACCATACCTGTGAAAAAGTTTGTTTTGTAAAAATCTGTCTCTGATTTTTGTCTGGATTTAAAAGTAGCTAGGGATTTTTAGTTTTGAGTATTTTTATTTCGTTGATGTGAATAGAAATCGCAATTTTATTTCTGTGCGAAATACAAAATGATATTAACTCAAATGCGACGGGCTCCTCGCTGTCGATTACCCCTGCGGTTCCGGGGCGATGGCTTGTCTCCTTATAGGAAGCTCCACTCTCGTACGAGCTTTCTGACGTTGTCAAGATGGTTCGTGGGTCAGAAGGTTCTCCAATAAGGCGAGGAAACGATTGTTTTACTTCAAAGCGTTTGTTAAAGAAAATAATCAAATTCAAAGTTATTACCATTGAATGAGCGGAACTCAGAAGGTCTAACGTTACTGCATTTGCATTCGATTTGAATATGAACTACTTGATTAATGATAACTTCTGAAACACGATCTGATTTACACGTGTGTTGGTAGCCAATATTCATTATTTTATTAACACTCTATTTTCGTATGTTTGTAAAAGGATTTCTATTATTGGTCTTTTCTGTTATACCCAGAACTAGTCTACACCCTACTAATATTATAAAGAGGTACAATTTGTTGGTGTGTAGGGGGACCTGATGAACCGATTTAACTTTTTTTATTAATAAAAAGCTACACTATCCCTGAACAACATAGCCTAAAATTTATTTTGAGAAAACAGTTTTTTTTTCAATATTTGTAATTTTTTTTTGACACATTACATAATATTTTTGGTACATTAATTCTTATTAAGGAATTTCTTTATGAACCCATTACGACGTCATTTTACAACCAATTTGTAGAAATGAAGTGTCATTTTATACGTTTTACACAGCAGATTTACAGAAAAATTCACTGTATTTTAAAATAACTGACATTTTAAAATTACGCCATGTTATTTAAATGGGAGAACTTTTTTGTGAGAACTATCCCTTAATTTGGGAGAACGAGTTTCGTGGGCTCATGACAAATGTACCATTTTTAAGCCCAGACATTCCGATACTCCCAAAAAATTTTAAATCATTTCCTCATTTTAAGTTTGTTAAAAATACAAATTATAAAGTCCAAATAATTCCTTATGTTATTTATATGGGAGAATTTTTGACTAGAAGCTTAAGGCCCATTTAGTCAGCGTTCCAGTGGAGGTTTTCAGTCACCGGATGCCAGCGACTAGCACCGTGTAAACAAGACGTGCCAGTCACTGGAGAGGTCGGTTAGCCGCTGTCCTGCCAGTAGCTGGAAGCTCCAGCAGAACAAATAGTTTTTCTGGCGTGCCAGCTACCCCCACCACCGCATTCCTGATATCGGCACCATTCGACTAGCATTGTGTAAACAGCAAACAGTCGCCTGTCAGTCGGTGGAACGTTGAGCTAGGAAGTTCATGAGTTAAATTGTAACTAAGCAATGGCTAATCGTTTTCTAGTCATTACAGGTTATGATTGTACTGATCATACACAAAAGTTCATCAAACCGTTCTGTTGTCAGTCTCGTAACAGCTTTATACTCTTGTGAATCATTACAATAAAGCTCTCTAATTATTGTATCTGATGCACCCGAACTCTTTTTATCTGTCCAGTCTCGTACCATCCATCTTCTGTAACTCGTGGGTACATATTTCCAAGAGTTCTGACATCGAACTTTAGATACTGAACGCACTGCCTTTTTAACAGCCATAATTTGTAGCGTTTCAGCCATTTGGTAACATAAAAGTAAAAACTGGATAAAAAAATCAACCACGGTCTGCACTAAAACGAAAACACACCCACAATGTTCCAGTAGCTGTCGACGTGTAAACGGTAAAGCGGCAGTAAGCTGGCATTCCGGTCACCGCTTGCCAGTGACCTTTCCAGTCGTATCTCAACTAGCATGACGGCCACTGGCAACGTGTAAATGGGCCTTTAGTTTGAGTGAACCTTTCAACATTCGCTCATAAAAACTACTCAGTTTTACAGCACAAACCATCCCATACTCCGCAAAAATGTTAAATGTGTAATTTTATTACTTATTTATTTTGAATTTACAACTATCAGCTGATTTATTATTTGTGAATCTCACAACGTTCATTTAATAATAGACATCCGATCAAGGTTTTGACTTATTTTCCTGTACAGTAAACAACAAATGTAACCTTTATGGAGAGACGTTCAAGTAAATACCGTTGCGATGCACGGGTACACTGCTACAGTAGTTGATTATAAACTGCTTTACAGTACTATGCCTACGAGATAAGACTCCTAGAATTCGTATATAAATATAATAGTTGTTTTGTGTTTGCCTTATGGACGGGGTATTATGTAAATACCTTCTGTCCGTAGTCCGGTAAACATATGTTTTTCTCAGTGATGATCGTGTTGCCTATTTTTAACCCCCGACGCAAACAGAGGGGTGTTATAAGTTTAACATGTGTATATGCGTGTCTGTGACATCGTAGCTCCCAAACGGATGAACTGATTTTGATTTAGTATTATTTTTAACGAGATTGTTCTTAACAAAAATAATGATTGAAGAAAATCTGTTCAGCCGTTCGGGGATTTTTTAATTTATCTGTTATATTCATGAATCGTCGAACCGATGTTAAATTCCTACATTGCATTTGTTTCAATGCGCGTCAAATTTGAAATAATAAACATCACACAACACATCTTACTTATATCATAATTCAGCAAATCCTTAAACGTTTGGTGAATTTTCTTAGCATATTGATACCTATTTCTGAAGATCTACCATCCGATTTTCGTCCGGTTTCTTTTAAATGAAAAAATGATGCCATTATTATAATAAAATTAAGAAATGCCATTTTTATTTCATCGTTATATTTATAGGGCACTTCTTGGGTTTTTGTTTTAGGATGCAGCCCTATTGATAACTATTTCCGGAGATCTACCAAACCGATTTTCGTGCTGTTGGTTTCAAATGAAAAAAAATGGCATTATTATGAAAAATGTATGAATTGAATTTTTATTTCATCGTTATATTTAGAATGGCACTTTTTAGGATATTCATTTTTCCCTATGACGTTTTTTACTACTCCATCTGGAACAGTTGACTTCGGGAGGCTTCTTTATCTAGTAAACACATATTACAATACTTGAAACATAAATTACAACATTTAAGACACATCGCACTATTAATTTAGTTTAAAATATTTATTGTAAAACATGCACGTGTTCGTTCGTTCATTTCTCTAGCAGTCGCATTGAAACAAATGCAATGAAAGAACTTCAGATCGGTTTGACAATACTAGAATAAAATAGACGAAACGATCGTCACCGAGAAATAAACACGTTTACTGCACTGTGAGCAGGATAAGAAAAGGGTATTTACATTTAAAAATACAATTGGAGGTAGCAAGTTAGGTTGGGTCTAGCTGGCTTAGGTTTGGTTGGTTAGGTTAGGTAAGGCCAGTGTACATTAGGTTATAACATTTGAGTATAACCAAATGTAGCTTTATAAGAGCTAAGACCATAGGCGTAACCAGGACGACCGTATTTGGGGGGGAGGGAATTATTTTTAACCCTAGAACCGGCAGATCGTAGGCTACGTTTCGTGCAATCACTCCCGGCTACGACAACACATTTGTAACGCGTGATTGTATCGAATATTTGACCCACTAAAAATATTTCGATCTCAAAAATACAAATACCATTGAAAAGGTAATGTTTTAAGCTTTAATTTTTGTATTTACAATTTCTTTCTAAAACGTATATTTACATACGTAATCATCGTTTTAGTTTTGAGTTTTCTAAAAGCAAATGTCACACGAATGAAATACGCCGAAATTACCGTTAATTTCCAGTTTCTATGTCCCTCCCTAACTCCCTACAGCCCGCCTAGTATTTTTTCTGAGTTATATCTATATACTGATGGATGCACCACACTTTCCCCTATCTAAAACTGCCATCCAATCAAAAATCGGACAAATAGTTCTAAAGTTGTGGGGCGTTTTGTAGACCCTTGCAATTGGTCAGTTTTCCAACCAATAAACAGCCTTACTAATTACACGTGATATCTGTTTGATAGAAGTCTATTTTTAGACATATTTTTATATGTATGTCTAGAGAATGCTTCAAGCTAACATTTCCTGTGAACCAAATATGTTTTGCTCGAAAGGTTTGTTGTCTATGAGCGTGGAATTGAGAGCGTTTTGACGTTCTTAAACCAAGGCTGTAATTTCAAATTAACGGTTATTCTCCATGCAGCTTCATATCCGACATTGTATACCAATCATGAGTGGGATGTTTCTATATTTCTCCTCGCTTTTGTTATTCAAATAATTCTAAGTCAAACATTTTTATGAAAAGATAAGTAAACAGTTCAAATCGTTGATTTATTCTCTACTCTTTGTTGTAATAATATTTCATTTTTGGGCAAAGTATATATTCCTAAATTACGTTTCAAACTTGGCATAGTTTTTGTAGCAGACTTGTAGTAGGAACATAAAAACTGGTGTTTTTAAAATAAGAAATTTGAAATTGATAAATATTTTTATACAGTTCTATTTAGAACTAAATTACGAAACTTTTTTATATTTATGCAAAAAATAAAAATAAATGTTTACTACTTTTTATGTAGACCTAAAGTTGAACTTTTACCTTTCCTAATTGAACATGTTTTGTTTCTTGAGCTAATAACTTTGTAAATTTTAAATATATATTTTTTTTACTAGCATATATAAATTCTTTGAACCTTTCTCTACAAAAAAGCTGTGGAACACTTTTGGACTATGGTTCACTTACTATTTTTGGCGAATTTTTGAAAAAATGCTTGCAAACGCCAAAAAATCAATTTTCGTTAACATTGCCGGTTCTAGAGTTAAATTAAGATGCAAAATAACACGTTTTAGACTTCCCAAAAGTACTTTAAAACGATATAGGTATGTGTGATTTTACACTTATATTTCTGATTCAGGCCTACTTTAGAATAATTTAGAATAGCAACCATGATTCATCCCCAGCCAAATATTTCCGTGCGCTGCCTCTAACCTCATAGGCTTGGACTACACGGCAATTTTTCTGCCGACTGCTTAATAGTTACCGTCCCCGCTCATAAAAAGCCTCATTGGGATTCATTAAACTGAAGTATCTAGTTCATTAATCACGAAGTGTGTTATGTAATATATTATTTCTTTTAATATATAATTGATATGAACAGAGAGCAACTCTCGCTTTATTGTTATTCCATCGCCGATTGAAAAGGAACCAAAAAATGTACTTATTTTCGTTCGTCCAATCAATAAATAAAAGAAGAGAAGATTCTGGAGCAGATCCTACACTGTGTTTCCTGATTTGAGGAACTAGAAGAAACATTTTTCTATTATTTGAGAATGTCGGTTTCGTCATTTGACGAACTGCACACGTGGCTGAAGGATAGTATTCTACGAAAAAACAAACTAAAATAAGGAAAATTGGCGTGCATTTGGTCACATTCGCCACTGTTTCGGCGGAGACGATGGAAAATCCATCGATTGTAATGTCAGCGGGCGGCTGCACAGCTACCGTCAGCGGCAAATAAACAGATCGTTTATATTTCCGACGAATGTGTATGCTCTAATATTCTCCTTAGCGCCACTGTTGATATGACGGCGACGGCAAATAATCTGAGGCGGAAAACGCCGTGTACTGCCTTTAGAACACTATACTTTGATACACTACACTGCATCTATATAAAATAAAATGTCAGTGCCCAATTCAACCAAAGATAATGTCAGCAATATATTGATAATTTATTGTAGCTTAACATTTGCATAGGTGTTAAAAACAAGTTAGGTATTTTAATATAAACAAAGTCCGAAATATTTTTTCAATGTTGGGGGTTATAACCCCCAAACCTTCCCCCCCCCCCCCGGTTACGCCTATAGCGTACAAAGATTTATTCAAAGAAATTTCAACAGATATTAAGGCATTCTGACCATCAATTTAGTTCTATTTTAACCCCCGACGCTAAAAGAGGGGTGTTATAAGTTTAACTTGTCTATCTGTGTGTCTGTCTCTGGCATATTAGCTCCCAAACGGATGAACCAATTTTGATTAATTTTTTTTTTAAAGGTGACTTGATCTAGAGTTTTCTTAGCTATGATTCAAGAAAATCTATTCAGCCGTTTGAAGATCATCAGCTCTTTTCTAGTTGATGTGTCGGGGGTTTTTAAATTTTAAATTTATTCTACCATGTGTATCATAACACCATGAATAATGTCTTTATTATAATATACTTATGTTCACATGATTCCTTTGTGTACTTTTCACTCAACATTTATGCCTAAACGGTATTTTTTTAAATTCTTTCAAAAGTTAGTTAAAACCTATATTGTACATATTTGGTTTTCTGTGTGTATGAACGTTAGGAAAGATACAGAATAGAGAAATTGATCCTTTACAGATGTTAATTAGTACAAAAGAAAGAGGAATGGGACGAAGAAAAAAGAAGGAATTTTGGGGATTGTAACTCCTTCGCTTCTTTTTGAGACGCGTATTTTGTATGAATAATTCAAAGCGTTTAGGACTTAATTTTTACGCGGAAACACCGATGGATGGATGGACTATGATCGCCTGAAAATCCTTTTTAAATTCCTACTACACAATACTCCATTGTATTCATACGGATTCGAATCTGGGACCTCTATGTTCGTAATGAGATAGTTAACCACTCAGATACAAGACCGCCACCCTCTCCGTTAAAGTTACCACTTCATGAAAACCTTGTTTAGCCTACTAGACAAACTAGAGGTGTAATATAAAATGAAAATCAGATCAATATCCATAATATATCAACCTGAGTTTGAATCTAGAACCATATAAAATACTCAAATAAATATAATATGCTGTAATTTTCTGAACGTTAACCAGGGAAATGAATAGGCTTATTTACCATTCAGGTTAAACTTTGTCATAAATGTCAATATTCGTCAATTCCGTTGTAACTTTTACTACTTAAGTTGTTACTTTTACTTATAACCTACATAATGTACATCCTCTTCTGTAGATAATCCTAATGTTAAGTAGGTCTTAATGCTTTCCCTTTACTGGTTTTGTTTTCCGTGGATTTCAAGGTCCGAGGCCTGCATTTCGTAAATGGCTTTTTAAATATTTTTCTGAGATTTGGAATCAGTAAAGCTTGTTTGATAGAATTTACGAATTTGATTTATTACCAGAATTTACGTTTGAACAAAAACAATCATTTCTAGTTTTAAATAATTAAATAGTGATAATATAGGTATCTACTGAGTTTAGGGTGAAGGACTCTTGACGGTTTCGCGTAATATGACATAAAATTTCAACGCGCTCTAGCGGCTACGCGATTTGGTCAAAATAAGTGGTTAAGGTGTGCAATTTGTAGTGGATTTAATGTAGTTTTAGCAGAATACAAGCATTTTTACAATTACAAGCATAGTTTTTAAGTTACAAGTGAAAAACTAACAAAAAACTGGCGTTTTCACAAAGTAAGAAATTTTGGTCTTTTTTCAGCGCGCTCTAGCGTCAAAACCGTTTAACCAAAAAATACTTTTGAGGGATGCTTTTTGTAGAAAATTTAATGTACTTTAATTTTGTATGGAATAGTCTACCTCGAAAAGTGCATAGTTTTATGACATTTTCGCTAAATATTTTAAAAAGTCGAAAATTTTGAGGTTTTCTGCCATTTTCATTGTGCAGCCATATCCGTGGGAAGTAGCAAAGTTGAAATTCGGATTCAGCACCGCAAAAATCATATAGAACGAGTGAGAAAAAAAACTTCTATATTTTTTCCCTGAAATAGGCACCCCCGTAGACGATTTGACTGGATTATACTAAAATCCATTACTAGTAGTACTGTACAGCAATCTTAGCACTTTATGCGGGTCACTAAGCTTTTGGCAATAAATCTTGAAATGTAATGCAATACATTGTTCTGGTAATAAGTAATGTTTATATTAATTAGGTCTAATATTCCGTAACTTCCAAGCATGGGAAAGGATACCATGGAATAAAGGTTGTTTCCGGCTCGAAACAGCGACGACTGCGGTGGCGATATCGAAAGCGACCAAAAATGACAAACAATTTTTTTAAATTATTTATTCCTTATTAATTTATGTACCATAAAAACACAACAGTTTGGTAAACAAAAATTTCTATGCCTGAATAAAAATGATTTTTCAATGACAACTTTGTTTCTAAAGCAGCCAGTCTCCGCGTTCTGTGCTGCTATTCATATAGTAAATGTTCCCAAACATGTACTATACCTCTATGATAATTGTTCTATTTCCTACATAATGTTATTGAAGCTACAATACGATCCAAGACATCTACCATCTGTCATCTGTAAGGATAAGGATTGTTGTTGTGGTTGCTAGGTTGCTTTTGTTTACAAGTGATTTGTTTGGTTATGGTATAATTGTTATTTGTTTATCCCTATAAAAGTTTTGTGTGTGTTTTGAAATGGGATGAAAGAAGAAATCTAAAAATAATTTGAGTGTAAGAAACAGGCAGGCTAGTTTGAAGCGTTGGGAAAATGTTCCAAATGAATTGTCAGAATTAGAGGCTAGGCCTAACTCAGAGACCTAGTCCTATGTGCAGAGTTGGACTATTTCTTGAACAGCCTAATACTAATACAATGGATGTAATTAGTACTAATATTAATCAGTAGGCTACTTATAAGCCTAGAAGCATTATTTGAAATAATTGTATAAGGTGTTATATAAAAACAAGAATAACAAATTTAGGCCTATAGTTACAGAGCTCACTTTACTGCTTGAAGTTGTGTGGTTTTCATTTTTTGCGAATATCCGAAAGTTGAGTTTTCCCTGTTTTCTAACACAAAAATTTATATTTCTCAAATACCGTTAGAGATATCCTCCTGAAATTTTTACCACATATTTTCCTTTATATAAGGCAAATTCCTATGCATTATAAATTGCATAGACCCAATAATTACTTATTTTAAAAATAAAACAAACAATTTCATATTTAATTTTTTTGGAATTTAAATTTTAAAAGCTTGTCATATTTATTTGGAATAGAATAGGAAAATGAAAATGCATGAAAAGTTAGTACTTCTTACTGCTTGCAAAATAAAAAAAAAATTATCATAATTGACCCAATGGTTCAACTGGAATATCAATTTAAAATTTTAACTTTCTTTACGAAAAAAAATGATTTTTATTTTTTTTTTTTTGCAAGTGAAAATTAAATATTGGTCACTAAAAGGTCTAGATCATAGTTTTTGCATGTGTTGAACATAAATAAAAAAAAAATAAAACTTGTTTACTAATTTTAAAAAAATACCCCTCTGAGTGCAGAATCCCCTTAACCTTTAAATGCGAGAAAACCAAAGATTGCATAAAAAAAGGTTTTAAATCAAAGTTTTTAATCAAATCATTTCCAACATTATTCTCGCTTGAAGTTTGCTTCCATCCCAAAAATAAAAAAAAGTTTACGCTTAGTACCGTTTTCATGTTTCGATTTTTCTGGCTGATTATATTTTGTATTTTTATAAATTTGTTAACTGGCTGATCTGTACGTTCTTTTCTCCGTTGGAATCCTCAATTCTTCTAGATAAGAAATATGTAAGTTTAATTACAATCGGATGATCCCTGTGCGATGGAGGAGCGTGTTGATGAGCGCATTAAAATATTTTGCGGCAGAAGTTGACCTACTAGCGGAAGGGGAAGGCCGTTTTCGCTTCCAAAACTCCACTGCGCTAGCATTCCCAGGTGTTCTATGTAGTCAGGTCATCCAGAAACAACACTACATAATCATATTTTATTTTCGTTTTAACATTTTTAAAACCGTTTTAAAAAGTATAGTCCAAAAAAATTATAAAGGTATTTCGATTATTGAAAATCACTCGTGTATAGAAGACGAGCCATTATTTTCTGCAGCCATTATTTTTGTTATTGCTTATTCTTATTAAAAATCACTCGTTTATAGAAAACGAACCACATTTTCTGCAACCGGCAATTTTTTAATTTAATTAAAAATCACTTATTTTAAGATGATGAACCACTTTTTCTGAAGCCAGTAATCTTTGTTACGTATTTCCAGGTATTTTAAAATAAAGCTCGAGGATGGAAACCCCAACAGCTGTACCGAGGGTTGATCCGGTGACATAAGGTTATATTACAAATCCGGTTTTAGCTCACAGAACAGGGCAGTATCCATCGATTGATCCATTGTTCAACATCTATTTAAACTATTTTCCATATACAAGTGCTCAGTTACCTAATATTAAATTGATGCGCTAATTGCATGTCTTATTGTTATGTCAGTATACAGCCCCAGTCAAGTTCTTCAAATAGATGTTTCAGATTATTTGAAATTAAAAGTATACACTTATAGGAGAATAGGTCGATGAAAGCTTAACAGTTTGCCTACGAGCAACATAAATGCAATATATTATAGCAGAATACAGAGAATGAGGAGTTAATCAACATATAATTTTACAAACACAAATGCTGGAATTTCATGAAATTGAGGCAGGAAAGTATCGTCTGCCTTTGCGAATTTCACAAAAATGGTAGGAGTAGAGACTGGGATACTATAGCGTAAAACCAATCAGAGGGCCGGATTTGGTCACGTGACTTAGACCACGCCCATTTAGGCTTCACCTGGACCCGACCCATGCTACGCCGCCATCTTTTTTCCGCCATTTTGTTTCCGCCATCTTTTTTTTTTTTTTTTGCAGCCATCTTTTTTGTAATAATTAATAATAAATGCTTTGAAAAAAGTTTGGATGTCTCCGAGAATCGAACCGGGTACCACCATTACCCGAGTCCGCGACGCTACCGATTAGGCTGCGCTGTTGCTGTTAAGAAGTAACTACCTAGTCGAGTATATAAGTTTAACATTTGTCATCGACCTTGTTTCCGATTGTAGACAAAACGGACTAATATTTGACTTTTACAAAGACAACATTTACCCACA
>JAGFPH010006802.1:9142-37819 GCA_018207615.1 Philaenus spumarius
TGACTAATATAATTAGCACTAAGCAGATTAGTGACGAATATAATTAGCACTAAGCAGATTAGTGACGAATACAATAGCCTTAAGCAGATTAGTGACGATTATAATTAGCACTAAGCGCTTTGCTTGCCGCTAAACTACTACTCAATGTGTTTACAAAGAGATAACGTTTTACAATATTTCATCTGTGCTCACAGATAGACAAGAGAAACACTGTGATTGAGTGTCATCTACAAGCATTATTCATTGATAAGCTGTCAGACAATGCGACCCACCCCAATGTGTTTTTTACAAAACCCTTGATATTTTACACTGTGATATATTATACTTACATTTACACATTGTTAGATAATGTTTTTAACTTTTAAGCGAAATTATGGTATTAATTAACAACCCCTATATATCATTACGTCATTATTTTTAGAAGTGAATTGATGCACTATCAATTTCTATAAAAGCGACCGGACCTCCGTTATTACATACGTACGTACGTGAGTAACATCAGACTTCATCCATCATCTGTAATACTTAAAAAGAAAACCCAGCGTAGATTATAACTTGAGATTATGTTTACAACTTCAATCATTATAATTTCTTGTGAAGTTGATTTTTTTTAAATATGAGTGATAGAACTAATGTGTGCTATAATATACCTTATAATATTTGCTTTGAAGTTATAAACTTAATATAAATATATCCTTTCGCCATCAATATATAATATTCGTTTAAACAAATTTAAAGAATACCTATTCGTTTAACTTCGGAAACATTCATACATCTTCGTATAACATATAAACATATTCGATTAATAATTTCTTCACTATAATATTAATAACTTCTGAATCATTAGATCTATCAATATGAAATAAAAAGATAGTTTTTTATCTTTCTTTAAATACATAATAACTTTCTACGTAAATACAAATGTTTATCAAATAGGCCTACAGTTTTATAATTCTTATTATTGTACACATTTACCGAGTTAAAAATCCCCGTCAGCATAGTTAGGTAGGCCTAGATAAGTATTCCTTAATGTTGTTTTTAAATAGTTTGTTTTTTTAAATTATGTATTTCTGATGTGTATCTAATTAATCAGCCTGTGATTTTTCACGGGGGCTTAGCAGTATATAACTAATATGGGGAATTTGTAGAACTTTATAATTTTTATGTTTTAAACGAGGAAACGTTTAATTTTAGATTTTTGGGGAGTATTGGAATTGTTGGCATTAAAATTGGTACATTTGTCATGAGGGCATGTTATTTAATAACTTCTAAAATCAATTCATCTATCGTTATGAAATAGAAAGCAATTAAAAGATAATATTTGTATCAATATTTAGATGTATAATAATGTATATAAATACAAAATTTTCACAAATAGGATTATAGTTTTATAACCGTTATGATTGGACACATTTACCTAGTTAAAAATCTCCGTCAGCATAGTTAGGTAGGCCTAGACTTGTCTGTTGGTTTTAGTAGTTATTTTTAAATGATGTACAGTATTTCTGATGTGTATCTAATTAATCTGACTGTGATTTTTCACGGTGGCTTACTGGTTCCCATGTAAGCTTATACAAAACCGGAGTTAAGTTCTAAATGTTGTAGAGTCATTAGTGATGCAAAACGCGTAAACTCAGCTGGTATTTAGATAATGTACAACCAATGTGAACGGCGTCTACATTGTGACTACCCAGGGATTAATGAATTTGTGTCACCCCCTGCCGTAGGAGTTGGTCGTATCAGTAATTAATTGCTGCACAAGTTTTAATTCATATTTAGAAAGTATACAATGTATTTGATCTGTGTCCACTAAGTTATGCATTCCCTGTTCCTCCAACCCCTTCTGGTGTTAAACGATCTTTTTGCAAATTTCAATAGGAAAGATAAGCGCTATTGCCACTTCTTATGGTGAGACCTAAGGTCCAAAGGCACCGATTGTAGTAGGCCTACCCAGAACATGTTTTATGGTGACAATAAACCCCATCAAGTGATAGCTCATTTTAAAGGGCTTGATAAATACAGAAGAATGGCACAAATTAGAGGTCTCTATTTTAACCCTATCGAAAACGGCGGCCAGTCAAAGTTGAAAACATCTTATTAACACAGATTTTTAATTAGGTACGTTACAATACCTTTCATTGGTAATAAATCCTTAACTTAATTCTAAATTTAGATCAGATGCTCAAAACACTGGACGCTATTGTCACTGGATTGTTGTCAGTTGTAGTCCTTTCAACATAGAACTCTTTCAACGTAGAAGACTATTTATTACCTGCTGTACCTAGAAACTACAAGTTTATTCTTTCCTTTTAAGCTTATGCCAAATTATGTAAATATTTGTTTAGTACTAGATTTTGGATGACCCTCTGATTTTCTTAAATAACATGCAAAGAACCATTATTCCTATCCACTAGAACGGAGTGTTTGTAACGTAATTAAAACTGTGTTAACATAGGACATTTAAAATTTGACTGGCCGCCATTTTCGATAGGGTAAAGATAGAGACCACTAATTTGTGCCATTCTTCTTCATTTATCAAGCCCTTTAAAATGCGGTATCACTTGATGAGGGTTTGTCTTTAAGATTTTGAACTACCCTCTCATTCCCCCCTTTTTGGGGTAACGGTTGAAATGGTCGGTGACACCAAAATTCATCTCCCTTTGTCATATAAAGATACGCCGAAGCTAATTTATGTATTTCCACTTGTTCCAAAGTTAAAGGAGGGGGGACGTTTTGGACACCCTGTACATATATTTATTACTAGGGGAAACCACTGCGTGCTTCGCACGCCAACCCCGTTGGACCAGTTTACACGCGTATCATGCTATGTTTTCTGTATAATAAATGTGTAGGATCAATAATAACCACATGCTAAGATGATAAATAATGTTAAACGTTCAATTCAAATTGTTTCGTATATTTTATAACAGCAGTTATAATAAAGTAAAGGTTAAAAGGTCCAGGCAAGACTCAGGTCTACAAATAAGAACCTAACCTGAAAGTTAGATATTCAAATAATTGCTTGAAAGTTTGAAATCAGCTGCTAATGGAAATACTAGAGCAAACAGCTGTTTTATATATTTTTTTCATTTCATTGGTTGCTATGGCAAAGAATGTCCGGATCTAGGCCTAACCTAAGAATTTTGTCCGATTAAATTTACAAATATTGAAATAAAAAATGGTTTTATCAAAATAATTATACTAGCGTATGATACTCAGGGATAGTGTAGGTTTGTATTAGTAAAACTATTTGTTCAATCGGTTCAGTAGTTCCCCCCTACAAAAAAAAAAAAAAAACAAAACAACTTTACCTGTGTATAATAACATTATAGATGTGTTCGGACTCTAATGGCAGATTTGGTATACACGTTGGTTTTTATAGTAGCTCGGACGGGTTCGTTACAGGGCTATAGAATACAAGGGCCTAGACCAGTCCGCCAAGGAGAACGTTCCCGTACTGCCACTGTGATGACGTCACGGCTGTAATGCCTGCTCCATTCCCACCGCTTCTCATAAGTATTCTTTGCTCCAATTATTTCAATTTCTTATCAAAGCTGTACAATTTTTATGATGGCCACTTCTTTATTTAGTTTTAGTATTGACACTACACAAAGCAATAAGTAGACAGTAAACAAAGGTGTAAGAAGAAGACAGGGTTACAATAAAACTAACTAATTTGTGGGTAATGAACCGTTGTAATGTACTAATGTTAGCATACTTTTAATTTTATTCTCCGACACATTTCTGAAAACTAAATACGAAATTGAACAAAATGTGTCACATTATTGAAAATAATTGTATTTATTACAATAAACCACTAAAACTCAGAATGTCATACTGCAGTTTAATAAAACATGTGTAATACGTATAAAATAAAATAAATAAAACTTATAAATACTTTCACATAATGAGTAACTCATATGCAGATATGCACACGACATAATAATTACTGCTGACATAAAATATTTTTTTTTAATAAAACTGCTTTATAGAAATATTTCTTCCCCAGGCCTTAGGGAATAGTTAATTTTCAATAGTTGAATTTAAACAATTGCACTATTTTAATTTACATTGACACTGTGCAATTTAATTTAGTCTAGGAGTTTAACTCAAAATTATGTTTTAATTTAAATTTTTGTCATCAATAATTTTATTTCTCTAGGTTTAAATTTGATTCTAATTATTTGTATATTATATATTTATTTATATCTAATTATTCTGACAACTTTAAGTGCATTTTGCTAGTAAAGATTTTTTTAAATATTTTAACTTAAAGCAGGAGAAGAAATTACTTGATGACCTTGGTAACTTTTTAACATAAAGTAATCTCGCTTGCAACTCTTACATTAAATACATAATATTTTTAGTGCTTGTTTTAATTTGAAGCTGAGTATTTCAAATTTGTTATTTTTAAATGTTGAGTTATTAATAATTACCGGAACTCTAAGTTTAAATCTTATTATTATTTATATATTATACATTTATTTATTTATATCTCATCATTCTGAAAATGTTTGTTTTAATGTATTTTGTTAGTAAAGGTGTTTCTTGGAGTATTCAAGTAACGCTGCAGACAATATTACTTGATAATCTTGGTAACATTTCATAAAGTAATCTCGTCTGCAACGTGACATTAAATAAATAAATACCTTGCTAAAACGGTCTGCCAATAACTTGACTGCAACGCAACAACATAATATATTACCAAATTAATAGTTTCAGTAATTTCGTCTGCAACGTTATATCAAATAACACGTGAGAGCTAAGGAGAACCGTGCTCGCAGTATGGGTTTAGCTGTGTGATTTTGTTTAAATATTGTGTACCTACTTTTTACGATTATCCTACAATAATAATTGAAAATATTATTAGCAAAAATAGAACCAAATGAAATTATATAATATTAAACTTGCATATAACTTTAAAATTAATATTTTGTGAAATATATGTAATTATATTGATAATGAATATTTGCCCGCTAAGTATCTGAATTTGTATACACGAACATTATTGAGCTGAATTTATGAAGTAATAAACAAGGGTGTACAATACATACAGGTAGAGCTGCGACATTCCTTATCACTAAGTCCAAAGTCCATGTCAACCTTTATTAGAAGTAGTTGCATCAGTTAGCGTGTGTCACAGTGCGGTCGACATCGGCAGTTTAGGTTATATTTGTGTTTGTGTATTATAGTGTTCTGGTGTGTTCAGTGTTACAAACCTTCACCAATGAGTGAGTACTTTGTGTTTATATTTTTAGGTTAAGTTGTATTAATCTATCAAACTCTTGTCACGTCCCACAGTGTAAAAGTATTTACCTATATGTTAGCTTTATAAACTAAACCGAGCCACAAATAATAAAATATTGGTTTCAGACAACTTAAACTCTATTCAGGGCCTGCTTTTATGATAATTCGTATTAAATATTATCTGTGTGTTTCACACATCGACATAGTTTCAAGTGCAATATTTTAATGCATTAAATAATAGCTGTTGTAACCAGGTTCTGTCGGGTTGAGCAACTGCTGAAGCCTGAAAAAATCCTTCTTAAGTATATTGTAAAGTCTAAACTATACTCACAAAATCGGGCTCGAACGAAATCTTAATGTCTAATTTTGAATTCCATTATATTGTTTGTTACAATTTTTACCAAACTCGTCTTATCCTATTAGGCTACTTTAAATGAGCAATTCTTGTATCTATCTTTGTACATGTCGCGGATCTCGAAAACGGCTCTAACGAATTCAAAGAAATTTTGTATTTAGGTGTAGTTTTGATTTTTAAATACACCCATATAGTTGTATTTCGTGTAAAAACGCAATTTTTTGAGAAAATCTAATTTAAAAGTTGAAATTTTTTAACATGGGGTCTTATGGGTTGCTATGGTGGTTACAAAATAACAAGGAAATAGTAAATAAAGCGATCGAAACAGCTGTTTACAAACAAGCCAATTTATACTGATTTAGCACGTTGGAAATAGAGTGGAATAGAACTGAGATTGAGTATTATCCAAAATCAGCCGTTCATTGGATAGTTTTTAATTACTGTTAAAAAACAAGCTAATTTATACTGTTTTAGTACGTTGGAATTAGATTAAATTGTGCCTGATTTTACAATTTATTTTGTCAAAAAAAAAGGTAAAACTTACCAAAGATGGATAAATTAGAATAGTCAATTTTGTAATATAGGCCTGGCTCATTTCTGAAACATAGTATTGAGGTTATGTTAATCCTGCAATAATTTTTACTATATTTAGGCCTGGTTTCAAAACTTAAGTTGACAGAAGATAGTAGAACTATTAGGACTAAAATCGTAATGAAAACCTCTCACGATTCTAAAGCATTTATTTGAGGTTATAATTAATCTTGTAATTACTGTTAATATATTTAAGCCCGGTTTCATAATTTTACAAACCTATGTACAAACGAGCCAAAGATTAACGAGATTCTTTAGTAAATTTTCCAACTGCGAGCGAAGCGTCCAGGGGCAGAGCCCCTAGTATAAATAATATTTTAGAAAACTTTAAAATGCAAGTAATAATCTTACAATTAAAAAAAAAAACAATTAAAAGTTCAGACATTTAAATCTGTATTGCATTGCTGACAAATATACAAGTTTATTGTTTATTGTAATCGATTCTAACTTAACTTGAACAAGTTCATATTTTAAATAAACTTAATCACTTGCCGCAAAAATATTCAAACCAAATATAGGCCTAACATTGGCGTAATATGTTTGCCGATCTTTATTTTTAGGAAATATAATAGTGCTGCCCACCTAAGCGCATTCTACTATTCGATGCAGTTAGGCCTAAACATACTGTGATTAAAGACTGTAAGTTAGATCTTGAGTCTGTTTTTGTTTTTAATGCATGCATTTCTGTTATACAAAGCTAGCTCAATTGTTTAGGTTTTTGTAACTTGTGAATAACCATCATGGACGCCTATATGATATTTTCTAGGGGGGGGGGGGGGGGGGGGGACGGGGAATGGGGCTTAACACGTTCACTGTCCACATGTGAGCTTGACACTGAACACTATAAGAAGCGGCCGACGCACAGTGCATTACACGCCAACCGTCGTATTGGGAGTATTTTCAATAGCCTATACAATGCAGTGCGTCCTTCGCACGCCAACCCCAGTTTTGGAAGTATTTTTAATATACACTGCATTAGTGCTTCGCACGCCAATCCCCGTATTGGAAATATTTTCAACACACAATGCATTGCGTGCTTCGCACGCCAACCCCCGTATTAGGAGTATTTTCAATACACAGTGCATTGCGTGCTTCGCACGTTAATTTTATGCCTATGTGCTATAGGAGCAGTGCACTGTGTATTGAAAATACCCCCAATATGGGGGTTGGCGTGCGAATCACGCAATGCACTGTGTATTAAAAATACCCCCAATAAGGGGGTTGGCGTGCAATGCACTGTGCGTCGGCCGTTTCTCATAGTGTTCAGTGTCAAGCTCACATATGTGCGTCCTTAGCAGGAAACGTGTTTAGGCTATGCAGTTAGACTACCCAGTTCAACGGCATGGAGTCGCTACAATGAGTCGACATAAAACAGAAATTCACTGTCCATCCTTTGTCCACAAACTAACTAAGAAGCCAAACCTAAAACAAGTTGTAAAGTCTGAACTAAAACTAAAACTTTATCCAACTTCTCATTCTTCTGAAACTTTTTCGCATCCATCCGCAAATGAAGACGACTGACTTTTCCAACTTATGCTTTTCAATATTATGAAACTTTAAACAAACTTCCCCAAGACCGATCTCGGGACGATCGGTTTTATTTGTATAAAGTTTTTCAAGATTTGAAAAGTGGTAATAATTCAAAGTTGTTCCACTTTAATGCACGTAAGGAAGCTCTACTATTCTTAAATGTGCTTTTTTTTATTGTAGTGAACCTTATATAGGACGGTATGTATATATGTAAAAGCGAAATACCACTCACTCACTCAGTGACTCACTCATCACGATTTCTCAAAAATTACAGAACGGATTGGAATGAAATTTGGTATGTAGCTTCCTCTAGGGCCATAGGCGCTCGCTAAGAAAGGGTTTGAAAAATTTCAAAATTTTAGGGGGGGTTTGGAGAGATTAAAGTTATTAAAAAACGATTTCTTCTAAACTACCGAACGGTTTGGAATGAAATTTAGTATGTAGCTTCCTCTAGGGCCATAGGTGCTTACTAAGAAAGGGTTTAAAAAAATTTGAAATTTTAGTTGTGTTTGGGGGAGGATCAAAGTTATTAAATCACGATTTTTCTGTAAAACTACCGAACGGATTGGAATTAAATTTGGTATGTAGCTTCCTCTAGGGCCATATGTGTTCACTTCAAAAGGGTTTTAAAAAATTGGAAATTTTAGGGGGGTTTTGGGGTAAAAATTAATAAATCACGATTTCTCCACAATTACCGAACAGGTTGGAATAAAATTTGGTATGTAGCTTTCTCTAGGGCCATAGGCGTTCGCTAAGAAAGTGTTTAAAATAAATCGAAATTTTAGGGGAGGTTTGGGGGGATCAAAGTTGTTAAATCACGATTTCTCCAAAACTACCGAACGGATTGGAATGAAATTTGGTATGTAGCTTCCTCTAGCGGTATAGGTGCTCACTAAGAAAGCGTATGAAAAATTTCGAAATTTTGGGAAGGGTTTGGGGGGGGATCAAAGTTACTAAAATCATAATTTCAGATCTTTTATTATTATGACAATAGTGCTTTTATTATTTAAGATCTATATATATAAAAGCCAAATACCACTGACTGACTGAACACTTAAAAAGAATACAATTACGTTAAAAAGACTGACAATACCAACCACCACGGGCAACGCCGTACGGGTCAGCTAGTAACTTTATATATCGTTAATAGAATAATTTTACAATATTATGTGTTGTAATTTTTCCCGGTGGTTTAGAATGGAATGTATACATTTTTCATTCAGCGAGCGGCACTAAATTATTATCAACTAGCTGATCTGTGCGAACATTCGCAAGTTAGGAGTAGACCTACACTTACCTGATTTAATACGTTGATTTAATTCAGTTAATTACGTTTATTTATATACGTTGGTTTATAAATAACAGTTTATTAAAACGTATACCGCTTTACGTTGATTTAATTTGATTGATTTGCGTGATTACACTAACATATACAGGGCCGTAGTCAGCTTTAACGGGCCCCGGGCAAAACTGCTTTACCTGGCCCCTTTCGCAATAATATTGTTCTAACAATCCCTTGTGGTTTACCTCATAATTTCCGCCGGTCGTGGTCGAATTGTTGCGCGCAGGCGTATGCATTCGAGCAATCGCATTTAGGGAGTCGGTTGTTTAACGAATTTAGTTTGGTTTTAGCAGCTGTTGGGTATTATTATTAGGGGGTTTGTGTGATCCACCACCGGGACCCACTGCATCTAAACCATGAGGTCCTCCGTGCCCAATGTCCAGGCAGCAGTTCACATCAAACCCGCAGTTTTTGCGAAGCGAAGGAGTCCGTGGGGGCCTTCCTCTCGTATATAACTGGTGTCAGGGTATCCTTGTCCCAGATATTTCTGCCTCATTGATGCGAGAGCATCACTTTCCCATAGTTAGACATAATGGGTTGTTCTCCAGCCCCATTAGGTGGAGGTGCCTCCTGTTGGGTAAATTCTCAGTACACTTTTGGGATGGTGGGACCGTCTTTGTTTATTCTCTTGCCTGTGCTGGTACGAAGAAGAAGAACTAAATGGATAGGGGGGGAACATAGCATAAGACAAGAAAAGTGCAGATAGTGATAGTGCAGTGGGCAGGGGTGGAGAGGGAGTCGTGCTACGCTATGTTGTGTTTATTATAGAAGGGAGACGAGTCACAGCCCCTGCCAGCGTCGTGGTCAGCATCCCTCAAATCTCAACTTCTCCACCACTTTACACCTAACGTTGCAAAAACTAACGTTATAATATCAGCAGCTTTCTTTTCTTATGTGTAAACTTAGTGATTTTTTCATGGTTCGCCGGGGCCCCCCTAAAGCCATCTGAGGGCCCGGGCAAGTGATCCGAGAAAACCGGTCTGACCACGGTCCTGTGCATATAGAATGCAAACAATCTTAACAGCTGTCATGCTAGTTAAACAGACTGTTAATTGAGATGGCGCCTTACATTAGGAATCATATGATTTTTCATAGGAAAGTTTTTTTTAATAAATTTCTTTAACGAAAGCATTAATATTAAGCTATTTCCTTAATAGCGTTGAACATAAGCTTTAAAATGATGTTTAAATAATAAATTTTGTTGAAGATTTAAGAAAGATGGCTTTGCCAAAACAAAAAACATGTGGAGGTATTGGCCAAACTCCCCATGGCCTGTGATGTAGTAGTCTACCTCTCCGTATTTCCTGTTTATTCAGCTGACCATGTCTGGG
Organism: Philaenus spumarius; assembly: GCA_018207615.1. Lineage (NCBI taxonomy): Eukaryota > Metazoa > Arthropoda > Insecta > Hemiptera > Aphrophoridae > Philaenus > Philaenus spumarius. Next base: position 19,539 of record JAGFPH010006802.1, read on the forward strand.
ACGAGCCTCCTAGTAAATTTTCCAATACCATTGTCTTCTGTCCACTTAAGCTGCCATTTCTTCAATGTCTGAGGCAGATTTTGTCGCCTTGAACTATTCTAACTCTCTCTAAAGCATGTCTGTGTGGGGGGGGGCACCCCTGCCAGTACAACAGCCTCGTCCGTCCAGACTTTCCTATATGCACCTGAGGGCTATTCTTCTTTGGAGTAAACTGACCTAACCCAAGAATTCAAAAATGTAATAGGCAAAAAAAAAAAACAATTATTAATAGGCAATAGGTTTTAATTAATTAGATTTCATGGGTTTAACGTGAATAGTTAATGTGCAACTGTGGTTTTACCGTATTGTAATTCCTTAAAGAATTATGTCGGTGAACTCTTCAGGTATTTTAAAATCTCAAAATAACTTAAAACGCTTCACTTCGCGTTCACGTTAACTTCTTTAAATGGAGAAAATGGAAGCGTTTATTGTCCAACAATCAATTCTGGCAACAGGTGATTAACGAACAGCTGTTGAAACGAAGTTCCTTAACGCGGGTTGCGGGTAGGAGTTAACAAATAGAAAATGTAACGCGTAACGAAAAAAAGTGTTATTAATTGGTTGCTACTGCAATGACAAATATAAAATACGAGTAACGAAAAAGCATTACAAAATTGGTTGCTATGGCAACGAATGTAAAGACATTCGAGAAACATGTGTTTTGGTTCTTCACTTTAAATAAAGAGACGATCGGTTCCGTCCGGCGTAGTTCAGATATTATCGTCAAGCGCTGAAATATATTCAATAAACATACAATGTTGGTTCAGTCTAGGCCTAACCTATAATTATTGTATGTATATATATAATTTATTTTACCTGCCGCAGCAAGCCTAGACTGATGAACGTACATTTTATGTTTATTGAATGTATTTGCAATGAATGGGCATTTAACTGTGTTTACCATCTTACCTTTGATGTTATGTATAATTCTACCTACACCTTTATAATAACTAGTGGACCCGGCAATGCTTCGCTATTGCTATTGCTTGATTTACCTAACCTAAAATTATATTCAGTTTTTGATCAAAATCAGTTGTTGATCAAAATCAGCTGTTGATCAAAATCAGCTGTTTTAAGCTTTTCATACGAACAGCTGTTTTTTGTGCCCCTGATAAAATCAAATAAATCTTTCTTCTTCTTCTTAAGATTGACCTTCCATAAGATTAACATTGCAACTTTGAGGGCCACTGGGGCGTATCCCTGAGGACCGATGTAAATTATAATGGGATTCTGCTCATCTACAGGACACTACCTTTCTAACGGTATGCGCGAATTTCTCCTACGATGCACACAAGCTGAGAAAAAAGGACGACAAGTTTTGTGCTTGCCTATTAATATAGTATAGAAAACATTAAACGTATGGAAACAATAAATATTTGTTTAGAAAACAATATAATAATAATTCGACAACGCAGCTGAACCGCTGACGTGAGTTGTGCAAATTTCCAAAATTAAGTTCATAGGCGTATGTTTTAGGATTTCAACCCACGATTTGGGAAATAGGTCTATTCACGACGGTGCTGAATAGCTGCAAAATGGTTCGCACGCCATTCCGCATATTGGGATTATCTTCAATACACAAAACATTGCGTGCTTCGCACGCCAACCCCGTATTGGGAGTATTTTTAATACACAATGCATTGCGTGCTTTGCACGTTATTCCGCCTATTGGGAGATTTTCAATACACAATGAATTGCGTGCTTCGCACGCCAACCCCACGGTAGAATCCACGTGGCTTTGAACCGGGTACATCTATGGTATGTTTGGGGGAACCAAGCGAGCTATAAGGTCGCGTGGAAAAAGAAAATGTGCAGAATAACATCCTGCATTTATATTTGTAGAAAAAACTCAAAAACAAATTCATTCTCGTAGGAAAAATCTAAAAAAGTAGTAACTTCCGGTCAAAAAACGTGCTTCCGGTTGTTGGATTTTTTTGGATAACGAACTCGTCCGAGCGACGTAGACAACCAACGTGTGTTCCAAATTTGTACCAAATCGGACTTAAAATGCGGCTGCTAGAGTGAGAACACATATACATATATATGATTTTTAATGACGCCACAAAAAGTGTTCTGGGGATTATGATCGGTGCTCATTTGCTACTCCTGACCTTGGGTCTTACCATAAGGGCCACTGCAATAGCTCATTTTTCCTATGGAAATTCGCTAATAAGGCGTGGTGATCTTAGTTCTTGACGGGGATCCCACGACTGCACACATTTACTTTTGCATGAATACTCTCTATTTGTATCAATATTAGCCCAAAGAGTAAAGAGAATAAATCAGCTGTTCAGGCCAAGTTTTATCAGGTCAGTGCTTTAACATTTATTTAGGTCTCAAAATACTGTCTTGTTTTGCGGCCTTGTTGTTACTGATTAAACATGTTTAAACAATTAATTCTGATATTCCTATTTCGATTGTCCTGAACTTATTAGGTCAGCCCGAAACCCCTTTCATATTTGTCCCCTATGCCTGTCAGTATTTATAGCGAAACAAAAGGACTTCCTACCGCGAGCCAAGTGAGGGGCGGGGGGGGGGGGGGGGTTCAAGCAACAGTCAGTTCTGATTTGTGTACGGTGTACGTGTGTTTTTGAGCGTCTTCACACCAACTGCTCAAAGCGAATGGACACAATTTTTTTGTAAGTAACACATATTTGTAGAAACCTATAGGATACTTCATTATTTTTTATCTTAACCATTGAAATGGTTATTCATTTTAATATTAGACTGTGATTATTAGTACCATACTATTAGGCCCCCGTGAAAAATCACAGGCTGATTAATTAGATACACATCAGAAATACATTATTTAAAAAACAAACTACTTAAAAACAACATTAAGTTCTACTTATCTACATAGGCCAACCTAACTTTGCTGACTGGGATTTTTAACTCGGTAAATGTGTACAATAATAAGGATTATACAACAGTAGGACTATTTGTTAAACATTGTTATTTCTATAAGCTATTATATATTTAAAGAAAGGTACAAACACTAACATTTAATTGCTTTTTATTTCATATTGACAGATCAAATGATTGAAAAGTTATTAATGTCATAGTGAAGAAATTAATAATCGAATATGTTTAGGTGTTACTCCGTTGGAACCTTCTATACACATAATCATGTTATGTTTTCTTTATAATAAAGGTGTAGGATTAATAATAACCCCACAGCTAAGATGGCAAATAATGTTAAATGTTCAAATCAAATTATTTCGTATATTTTGTAACAACAGTTATAATAAAGGTTAAAATAACCAGCAAAACTCAGGTCTACACTTTAAAAAAAAACCTAGCCTAAAAGAAACGAAATACAGTAATTTGAAATTAACTGTTAATGGAAATATTACAGGAAACAGGTGTTATCTGTTATTTCATTCAATTGGTTGCTATGGTAATAAATGTAAATACATATATGTTGATTTATCAGTCTAGGCCTAACCTAAGAATTTTTCCGACTAAATTTACAAATATTGAAATAAAAAATGTTTTTATCGAAATGAATTATAGCCTATGTTACTCAGGGATGGTGTAGCTTTTTATTAGTAAAACTATTTTTTCAATCGGTTCAGTGGTTCGAGAGATTACCCCCTACATACAAAAAAAAAGTAATTCTTTATAATATTACTATAGATACGAAGATGTACTAATGTTTCTGAAGTTCAGGTATCTCTTCATTAAATTTGTATAAACAAATATATTTCTGATAAAAGGTTGTATTTATATACAGTTTATAACCTCAAAGCCAATATTATAACGTATATTATAGCATACATTTCTATAACTCATATTTAAAAAAATAAACTTCACAAGAAATTATAACCATTAAAGTTGTAAACATAATCCCAAAATATAATCTACACTGGGTTTATTTAAGTATTAAACATATGATGGGTGAAATCAGCTCTTATATTACTTACATTGTTACTTATGTACCTACGAATAATAAGATTGACGTAAAATGAAAATTATACTCTACGGCAACTTCGGGATACACTCTTATAAATTAGGCCTCTTTAATCATTATCATTTTGTATAATCATCAGTATCCCCCCTCCCCACACTATATCTCCCGTTGAAAATATATAACATTTTTGTTAGCGAATCAGAGCCCTTGTGTCGCACAATTCAAAAACTATTTGTCCGATTTTTTCAAACAACATTATGAATGAACTCAAGGTTATCGTAATACCAGTTGTATAGCAAACAGTTCGATTAAAACAATTAGCTTTTTACTCATACATACAGGGTGTCCCATAATTAAAGTGCCAAACTTCGGGGAATGGTTCTATGGGTCAAAGTAAGAAAAAAAAGTTCATACAAACATAGGCCCGAAATTGCTTCGTTTTCCTCATATCGGCCATTTTGTTTTTTTATAGAAAATAATTAATTTCAAGAGAAACGTTTGACTGAATGAGTTCAAACTTGGCATGAAGTTTAACCTAACAAAGGTATATCTCAAGAAAAATAAGCGATTCAATCTAACTATGCGTTTCAAAATGGCGGCTGCTTGAAAATTTCAAACGTAAATTACTCAAAAACCGTAAATTTTAACGAAAAACGTCAAGAAACTTTTTGTAGCCCTTTTGTTTCCCTATCAGATGGTATAACTGTCAAAAAAATCGGATGAAAGATAATAGCTAAGTTGAAGATAATAACAGCAAATGTTCAAACAATATTGCTGTGTTTATTGTGTTGGTATAGGATGGCGGGTTGAACAAACCAATTTTTACACATAACTTAGCTGCTATTCTTCGTCCGATCGTTTCACCGGTTACACCATCCGATAGGGAATTAAAAGGGCTACAAAAAGGTGCCTTGACATTTTTTGTTAAAACTTACGGGTTTTGGAGTAATTAAGGTTTGAAATTTTCAAACAGCAGCCATTATGAAACGCATGATTGGATTTAATCGCTTATTTTTCTCAAGACATATCATTGTTAGGTTAAACTTCATACCAAGTTTGAACTCAATCGGTTAATTGTTGTGTACAAAAGACAAAATGGCGGATATCTGGAAAACGAAGCGTTTTCGGGCCTATGTTTATATGAACTTTTTCTCTTATTTTGACCCACAGAACCATCCTCCGAAGTTTGGCACTTTACTTATGGGACACTCTGTGTATCTTTTTGTAGAGCCCTTGTGTCAAACAATTCAAAAACTATTTGTTCAAATTTTTTCAAATACAACATTATTAATGAACTCAAGGTCATCGTAATAACCAGTTTTATAGCAACACTTGTTTCGATGTGATGACGAACACAACAGCTGTGATGTGGTGAAATGGCTGTGTAAACAATTAATGCAAAACGTAATTAAATACAAAATGGCTGTGTAAACTACAACGGAACAATTCAACGTGTTCTGCCCCACGTTCGGGAGCCAATTATACAACGAACAATCGCGTGCTGACGTTCTTTTGTTGTATAATAAGTTACAACACCTACTGGAAGCCTTTAGCCAAAATTTTATCTTTAGCTTAGGTGATGCAACTGGGTGTCTGATACCTATTTCTATAAGTATTTCGACTGACTCTAACACTTTAAAATAGCTTCCAGAAATTAATAAGTTTACTAGCTCTGAATTTAATTTATGAGAACTCTTGATTATTTTTGATCTCAGGGAAATGAGAACAGTGGAACAGCCCTTATAACTTACCTTATTTGTGCTTTGATTATTTCTACAGCTAAACACATTTATTATACTATTTCTAATAAATTAAATTATCATGAATGGATAACCATAAACAGGTAATTGATTACTCTCAGTATTTCAGTATAAAAATTAATAATTAATTTATTCAAAATCAAAACCTTTTCAAAATTAAACATAAACAACTCGCTTTTCTCACCATCTGCTTGTACATATAATTTCTATCCAATATTAATGTTAAACCTATAATTCTAATTTCTAATAGGCTTGGCAGACAGTCTAATTTTATAATCAATTTAATTTTAAATTATTTGAATTTAATTTATTTACATTTATTATTTAAATTTAGGGAATATCGAATTTACATTTATTTAATTTATGATTTGAATTTAATTTGAAACTAACCTATCTCAACCAGTACTTTAAATATTTTTATTGAATTTACTCAGGCAATTAATTAAAATGGGGGACAACGTATTCTCGTTTACACAGACCTTAATTCAGCGTTTTTCACCTCCGGTTTTCCGTGATGGATGCCGCTATGTTGATGGGCTGGTGCTGGAGCTGATATGATGCTGTGTCTGGTAGCCTGGATTTTCTGATTTAAAGTTGTTGGGTTGATATGATGGCTACAGATGTACTTGAAGAGCAGATCTGGTAGAATCTAGTAGAGTTACAGTTGATCCTATTTCTTCCTTGGTTCGTGAGAAGTGAAGTTCCGTTTAGAAGATCATGTCCTGAAGGATTGCCTATGTCGTCTCAGTATCGCCAAATAGAGTTATTTTTGCATTAACTCATTTGGATAGGCCGTAGAGTTGCTCCTGAAGAACTACTTCTGACTTGTAGTTTATATTTAAAAGTTATTTAAGTTTAACGAAGAAAAAATATTTGCTGCAGAGTGACGTGAAGTCTACATTCGTAACAATTTGAATCTAGAGTGAGTCTTAGAGCGAGTCCGAGAGAGTCAGCGATTCCGAGAGAGTAAGCCCCAGGATTTTTCGCGTTCAATCCTTTATACACTTCGTGACGTCATTTCTTACATGCCCTTTCCCTCATTTTTTCAGTATGCTAATTTTCCTTTTCTATAAACTTTTTTGGTCTAGAAATATGTCTAAATTCGCACTGGTTAATTTTATCTAATTTTCTTCTTTTCTTTTCCTTCCATTTTCCTGGAAAACACCAATTTCCCTGGTTACCTTGGTTGTTAGTTAACGCCCCTTTCTGTAACCGCAACTTCATCCCTTCCACTTTGACCATTAAATATTACATGTTTTTGATTTTCCGCTGTATCTTTTTTTCCTTTTCATTTTTCCTTAATTTTCCTTTTTCACATTTTCCAGATTGTTTTTGGCTATCCGTACGTTTTTGAATCGTGTCTGTACTGTGATTTTTACGCGTTCGCGGCACGTTTACGTTTTTACGCGACTTCCGCGACTGTCTTTCGCGTTCAAAGTCTTTTTTGTTTGTTTACGCCGATTGTCTTTAACACCTGTACAGTTCTAACACTTTTCACCATTTTTACTTATTTTTTCTCTTCTGGGACTTAGCCTACAATCGCAAAAAAGTTCTTTGGGGGTTTTTTATTTACTACGCGAAAAATATTTAAGTTACTGGTTTCCTAACGATACAATGTTAATCTAACCCTAAATCTCTTTACTTTATTATTATTTAAAATTCAAAAATTCAACTCTTATTACTTTAAAAGGTGTGAAAACTCTCACCATTTTATCTTAATTTAATTTTACTTTTTTTCCCCTTTTTTACACAGAACTATTCATTCTCTAATAACTCTTGTGAGTGAAAACCTTTGATTTTAATTATTTCTCCCTTTTTAGGGTGTGTGAAATTTGACACTTAAGCTAACTTTTTTATTTTCAATAATTTGACTTTTTCTTATTTAACCTTTTGTTTTTGTCTACTTATGTAGATTCCAAAAATGTCTGACTTTTTCAGTTTCGAGTTAAATTGAACTTTTCCCTTAACTTTAACCCCTGTTTACTTTGGTAGTGTTACCTTTTATGATTTGAAATTCACACGGCCGTAACTCACGCGTTTAGCGCTACGTATTAAACCATGAAAACCACAAATGCATAAAATTCCTGGATTCCTTTATTCCCCTAAAACTCAGCTACTTTCAGGCTAAGTCAGATTTCCTTTCTTGACGTGTCCTAGATCAAGGTTCATCTTGGGAGATAAGCCTTGCTCTGATTTAACTTGTATTTTAGACTAACAATTGACACTCACCGAAGTCCGGCCTTGAAAACATCGAATTTTATAATTTAATATAAAAACCGATTTTTCCCGCCTTTCAACGGCTAATATCCGTTGTAAAACATAAATTAAATTTAACGAATAGGAATCAAATACGTGTTTGAGTGAAATTTAAAATAATTTGACTACGCAAACTGAACGGCTGACGTGAGATGAACGAATTTCGAAATTTGTATTTATACGGTCTAGGGTTTCAACCAAAAGTTTGAGGAATTGGTCTAATCACGAATGCGTTTTCTAGCTGCCTGCGTGAAGGAAATATAGACTGCTTAGTGGAATTAGTTTGCACCAAGGCCGTAGCCAGGAAGGGGGGGGGGGTTGGGGGGTCACCCCCACCCCCGGAATCCCGAAAATTAGTAGTAAAAATTAATAAGCATGGAAATTGTTGTTTAACACGTTCGCTGCTATGCAAATTTCGTATTTCCTATGCTAGGAGCTGACCTTTTATTTTTTATATTTATAGCCTACGTGAGTAGAAATTACTTTATTTTTGATTTTTGAACCTTTCTACGTAATAATCACTAATATTTTAAAGCGGACGCACATGTCCAACTATAACACATAGGCTTAAAATTAGCGCACTGTGTATTGAAAACACTCCCAATACGGGTTTGCGTCGGCCACTTCTCATAGTGTTCAGTGTCAAGCTCACATGTGTTATCCCCGGTCCGGACCTGTCCCCCCCCCCTCCCTATTGAAAATGTTTCCTGTTATTGACTGCTTTTTGCGAGTTTGCATCTCGACCTTGCGGCCCCGGATTATGATCTGCTTTTCTGCGCTCCCAGCGTGGATTTGAACCGGGTACTTTTTTGGTATTTCAAGTTTTGATCGATTTTGAGGGACCCAGACGGGATGTGAGGTCGTGTATAAAATGAAAACTGCAGAATATTCTCATATTTTTTTAAAATAAAACACAAATACAGTTTAATTTTAATACAAAAAATTTCAAAAGAATTTACTCCCCCTTATTGGGAGTATCTTCGATACACAATGCATTGCGTGCTTCGCACGCCAACCCCACGGTAGAATCCACCACATGGCTTTGAGCCGGGTACTTCTATGGTATTTTACGTTTTGATCGATTTTGGGGGAACCAAGCGAGCTATAAGATCGCGTAAAAAAACAAAATGTACAGAGTAACATCCTACATTTATATCTGTAGAAAAAGCTCAAAAACAAATTCATTCTCGTAGGTAAAATCTAAAAGAAATAGTTGATTCCGGTCAAAAAACGTGCTTCCGATTGTTGGATTTTTTTGGTTAACGAACTCGTCCGAGCGACGTAGACAACCAACACGTGTACCAAACTTGAACCAAATGCAGCCGTTAAAGTGACGAAAACACATTGCCGATTGTTTTGACAGTTACACCATCCGATAGGGAATCAATAAGACTGCAAAAAAGGTGTCCTGAAATTTTTTGTTAAAATGTACGGTTTTTGGGTAATTTAGCATGGTATGATATAATCGCTTAATTTTCTTGAGATAGACCATTGTTAGGTCAAACTTCATACCAAGTTTTAACTCAATCAATCAAATGTTCCTCTAGATATGAATTATTTTGTAAATTATTTGGCGGGTAAACAGAAAATAGAAACATTTTTGGACCTATGTTTATTGGAACTCTTCATCTTATTTTGACGTGGGGAATGTTCTTGGAACCCTTTTTCTGAACACCCTACATATAACATTTTAAATAATACTACAAGATGTGTTCTGTTGACCATGATCGGTGCTCACTGACAACACCCGACCCTGCTATAGTTCATCTATGGAAATTATATAGTAAACTTGGATTTTAAAACAGAACCCTCTCTAATTTCCTGGCACTATTAATATTTTAACCAAAATTACATAACGGGTGTTCTGTATAAATAATAACTGAATTGCATTTTTGAGAAATGTCACTGGAATATTTGTTTGCCAGATGGGTTAAATCTATTTGAAAATATTAAAATTCACTCGCTACACTCGCATCGTACCGTCTCTTGTTACCAGAAGACACTACTTCAACAAACATGTGTTGGAATATTCATCGACACTTCGGTTGAAACTATCAACAAATCCGGCTTTGAATATTTATGAAGGAGTTAATTAAATTAAGATTGTGACACTTGTACTTCCTTAAGCTTCAACACAACTCGACAACAGACAAAGAAGATAACATAACGCTTCCTCTCACTAGATAGAGCGGCATGGAAACACAATTTTAATTACGTTACAGTGAAAAGGAATAATAGTCCTTTGCATTTTATTTTTTATAAAATCAGAGGGTCGTTCAAAATCTAGTATTAAACAAATATTTACACAATTTGGCTTAAGCGTCAGGGCTTTACTTTTTCCAAGAAGTAAATGGATGACGTTTTGAGCATTTAATATCAATTTAAAGTTAAAGTCTTTAGATTTATTACAACTAGTGACCCGGCAATGCTTCCCTATTGCTTGATTTAATTTAAAGGGTAGTTATTCTACTTCATCACATTGACTTAAGTAATCGAATTGTAAAATGTTTTTTGTACCACTTAAGAATATACTACACAAATTTAGATTTATAGTTTGTAAACCTTTTGTTTGCTTTTCCCTAATATAGAAAAAACAGTTTTGTAAAAACCTGATTATAAATTAGCCCAATTGGTTGCAAATAAACGTGTTTTGGTTTATTGTAGGTCTAACTTAAAATTATGTTCAGTTTATGATCCAAAGCAGTTGTTTTAAATATAACATGTAACAACCAATGTTTGAATTGAATTAAAATATAGTAAGCCTTCTTAGTTGATTTTTGTTTTTGTTTCCTTTAAGTTGGTCAATCTAACCTAAAAAATCTGTTGGTTTTGAAGAATAATAAACTGATTATAAATGCTGAGTAAAGTTGTTAGTTTAATGAATGTAAACAAACATGTATTACTAAGCATTTTATTAGAACAGCTGTTTTCGTGAGTTATAGTCTTGAGTTCATAGAAAAAAAGATGTTAAATTTTACCTGAATTTAAACATTTTCCGGGAAACTTTTCAAATTTTTCTTTATATAAAAACCTATTTCGGACTATTTTACGAACATATTAAAACAAAAAATAGCTAAATTGGTTCAGCCGTTCTATATAGCAATTCATTTTTATTATATAGATGAAAGATATTGTAACGTACCTAATTAATAATCTGTGTTAATGAGGTGTTTTCAACTTTGACTGGCCGCCATTTTCGATAGGTTTTAGATAGATATATCTAATTTGTGCCATTCTTTTTCATTTAGCAAGCCCTTTAAAATGAGGTATCACTTGATGGGGGTTTGTATTTAAGATTTTTGAATTACCCTCTCAACCCACCATTTTATGGTAAGGAGTGAAATGGTCGATTGCACCAAAATTCATCTTCTTTTGTCATATAAAGATATCCCGAAGGTCATTTATTTATTTCTACTTGTTCAAAAGATAGGGGGGGGGACTTATTGGACAACTGGTGCATTACTCGTGAATACACGGTAGACTAACTTTGTCGTATTTAGGAAAGTACTGTACCACCTTTAGAGAAATTATGACGACAATTTGGAATGAGTGCTGGGCTAAGACGAAGATGGTACATACAATCCTACAAGAAATAAAGATTTACCAAGTACAGCAATAGATCTGTAACCTTACCTTATTTAAAGTTGATATTGAGCACCTGAGTTAGCTATTTACAGGAAATATAATAAATACAATTCGTATAACAAACAGTTTGTTTATTACTTTAACTGTAAAGCTAATATTAAAAAAAAAAATCTATATGCCCTTAAGTAAAAGATAAAAATTTATATGCCCTTAGTTATAATTAAAAAGAAAATTTAAGAAAAGTTTACATTTACAATATTGATTTTGATTATATTTAAAAGATCCCTCCCTTAAAGTAAAATTAGAAAAACCCTCCCCATTTATAATACAACATTTATTACAATTTATAACTTTCTCAAAACATTACAAAATTAAACATATAGTACCATGGATTTATTAATAAATCTTGTTTTGTTGGCCAACCTTAATACTAAGTGAAATTAAATAATAAAAATAATGGCGTTTAATAATTTAGTAAGACGTCTCTCATATAGTAAATAAAAAGAACTTTTAGATTTTTAAATTTGGAATGAAATACTTTGAGGATTGTGGTTCGAAAAATTTGCTAGCGGTCCCTTCCAAGTTATTTAATTAAACGAAATTTACATACAGCCATTATTAAATTATCTTTGTATTTTTCTTTTGTCATAAGACAGCCTTCATTAATTCTAATATTTAAACATGTAATTACTATTTTTAAATTATATATATATATATATATATATTATCCATTAATATTCACTGACGTTTCACAATTTGGATTTTTACACTCATAGTTTTTCTGAAGGCACAAATTTTCAAAAAGTTAAATCTATTCAATTTTGTGACTCATTGTTGAACCAGTTGTAAACTATGAAACAAAATACAACATAATTTTAGTTTCAGAACCAAAAGGTTAAGTGCAAAAAAAGCATGTGCAAAACAGAATTGTAATATTGTGCAAGAAACTGAATGTCTGTTCGTGCAAGAAACTGTATGGTAACATATTGTTTTATAAAATTAATAACAGTAAAATCTGAACAGAGACTAATACTCTACTAACATGTTTCTCTTTTATTTAGCACAAAAGGCAACTATATTTTAAACTGAAATTTGCTGAAGGCTTAGAGGCTGTATCTTTGGTTAAAGAAATGGCTGTATAGGTTAAATTTACTTATGGATTAACAAAATTATTTTGTAACTGCAGATATATAATAATTATATTTAAAATTTACAACATTACAAATTAATATAGCAACTCAGATGGTAAAATTAATTAAGAAATGGTTTAAATGGTTACCTGGCAATTGCTGTCAAAGTGTTTAACGTAATCACATGTTTAACTAAGGAAACGAAACTCAGCGTCCGCGAAAGACCTTCGCGACGTAACTAGTCTTTTTCATTTATTTATCGCACTCTCGAAAGACTATTTTAGATTTCAAATTTACTAATTTACGTATCACTTCGCATTTTGCAAAGGTTCACGTCGCCATGCGGTTTTCAAGTTCTTTTATGTCGGTGGCTGAACAAAGGTCTCTCTACAGTTCAAGGTTGATTAACAAAAGGGAATGACTAACGGAGGCTCGCATTTCTTGCCTTTATCTACGCATGCGCAGTGCAATGTTAACAATCAGCTGTTTCTGAGTTACGTCTTCTATCCGCTAGGTACCGTAGGCGTTCAGTGTATTGGGCAGGGAAGCAGTTAAGTTTAATCAGAGAGCTTTTTGCTTCAAATAGTGGCGCGCTATTTAAATAACGGCACAGTACTTATATTTGTAATCTTAAAGATAGTTTTTAATATTGACAAGTGGTTGAATTATGATATTGATACAGAAAGCCCATCTCGTTGTTTATATTTGCTATTACCTAACCTAAATAAACTGTTGGATAATAAAACAGAAGAGTTCCTGATTCTAAATTTGCCAATTTGGTTGCTAAATGCTTTAAGAAACGTGTGTTAGTTCAGTGTATTGACGTAATCTAAAATTGTATTAAGCTTAGCCAAATCAGCTGTGTGTTTGTTTTTATTTTATCAACCTAACCTACAAAAACTGTTGTTAGTGAAAATATTAAAACAATCCTAAATTTTGTAGTTGAAATGGTAATTAATGTAATTGCATTCGACAAACCTGTGTTGGTACAGAATAGGCCACACCCGGAATTGTGTTGCAAAGCTTTTGATTCTCAAATCAGCTGTTTTATCTGTTTTTGGGCTGGAAGTGAATCCCTGTATTTTGATAGTTTTCAACTCTTAAAATCAATGTGTTGCGAAATTCTTTCTTAGTGCCCTTCTATATAGTGGTATGAAAGTACCCTTAATATTTTAAGGCTTTAGCTATCATAGTTTTGGCTGTAGGTTGATTATTTTTCAGTCAGTCTGAACTTCCTTTTCAATAGATACTTGGTTTTATACATACAGATTTATATTAAACAAATAAAAGAGCACTGTGGCGACAAAATCATACTGAACCACAAAACAAGGAACAATAACTAAACAACTAAATTATAAGTTATGTTTACTACCCTTTTGTACGTTTCGATGACATAGTCATCATCTTCAGAGGGTTTTAACACTACTCTTTGTCATCCATAAGGGGGGGGGATAAGGGTAGTAAACATAACTTATAATTTAGTAGTTTAGTTATTGTTTTTGTTCCTTGTTTTGTTGTTCGGGGTTTTTATTCAAATCAGTGTGACAGATTTATATAGGCAGATTTTAAAAAGTTAATTGTTTTTACTTTTAACTTACTTTTTACTTTTTCCACCTTATACGTAGTATATATGGAGAAAGTATTGTTTTCGTCCAAATTTTCGAATTTGAATTTTTAGTGGAATTATCTGATTTGGTGCTCCTTGAACCCCAAACAAATGTTTAGTGGAATTATCTGTGTTGGTGCTCCCTGAACCCTAAAATATTTTTAATGGAATTATTTGTTTTAGTGCTCCCTGAACCCAAAAAAGTGTTTTTTTTGTGATGTCTGTTAGGATGTGTACAGAGCTGGAGGCCATACCAACGGTCCGTGTTTGATGGAATTTGGTATGTAGGTGTAATTTTGGAATATCTCCAGGCATTTTTCATTTTTTTCAAATTTTGGATTTTTAAGGGATTTTACCCCCAAAAAATGGCCAATATACGAGAAAAATCAAAATTTCTCAAAAACGGCTCAAATGATTTTGATCAAATTTGGCTTATTTGTAGCCCTTAATGTACCCTACCATGTGAAAAAAACCGCATCTTTCTAAAAATTCTCGTTTAGAATTATAATAACTGACTTTTGGGGTTTTTGGCCAAAAATTTTGTTTGTTTTTCAAAACCTTTTTTCTTGCATCTATACATGCCTAATTGACATGTTTGGTGCAAATTTGTTCGAAATCGATCGAATAGTTTAAATAATAATAATATAATATGGATGTGTGTTACATGCATCTAATATTTTCCATGGTAACATTTTCCTACTTTTGCAATTCTAAATAACCACCTTCTATGTTACTCTTGGGAAGGTATAAAGTTTCAACTGGGAGAAAGTATGAGGCAGTTATCTGGTACCGTTTATTAGGTACGTAATAAAAGTGTTGGACATGGCCGATAACCGTCTGCCTAATATTGTATCGAAAGAGGTAATTAGAAAAAAGCTTTTTTGGTTTCGATGGTGGCAGTATTTAGCCAAAAGTCATTCTGTGTTATTATCAGCTTATTGGCGAGGGCAACTGGTGACCTTATGGCAGGCGACAAGGTACGATGCTAGGCAGATGTGTATCCAAGCCGCTAGGACAAGTCATTACCGCGACTTTTATAGAAAGCAAGACTTTGACCTCGGCGATAAAACTTATTTCAGAGAGGAATTTAATTCAAAATTAATTGGATGGGTTTTCAAGTGTAGGGAGGGGGAGATTTGCTCCACTTAAATTATAAACAAAATTATAATTGCTCTCTTTGTAATTCAAATCGGAAAATGTCAAATTTTAAAAGGTTTCAGATTTAGGGGGTTTAAAACGCGTGAACTAAGTAAGGATAGGTGTTAAAGTATTTAAATGGGCAAGATTAGGTGCGGCTTGCATAATTTACTCCACAAGCATGGCAGCACAGAAAACTTTAATTCAAGAATTTCATTTCTAGTTCATATCGGGCATGCTATATAAGTTATAAACTTTCTTTTACTTTCTCACTATACTATACTATACTATAAAGAAAGTATAGTGATCGCAAAAAAATCGATGTTAAGATTTTTGTGGAAATATCCGTTTTGGGACCCCCTGAGTCCAAAAAAGTGGTTATTACAAAATGTCTGTATGTATACAAAGCTAGAGCGAAAACTATTCGATCGATTTCAAGCAAAATTGCACCAGACATTTCAAGTAAGCCTGTATAGATGCTCGAAAAACGGTTTTGAAAAATTTTGAAAACAACTCCCTTTTAGGCAAAAAAACCCCCAAAAAATCAGTTATAATTTTTTTTATAAAAATACGGCTCTAACGATTTTGATAAAATTTTGCTTATTTGTAGCCTTTAATGTACCCTACCATATGCGAAAAAACCGCATCTTTCTAAAAATTCTCGTTTAGCTAATAATAATAATAATAATAACTGATTTTGGGGGTTTTTGGGCCATAAAGGGGGTTAAAAGTTTTTAAAACCTTTTTTCGTGAATCTATAAAATACGCCTAATTGACGTGTTTGATGCAAATTTGTTCGAAATCGATCGAATAGTTTTCTCTGTAGATAATAATAATATATATGTTTTTTAACGTGCAGGTCCCGGGTTCAACTCCCGGTCTTGGTCTATGTTTTTTCACTTGTAATTTAATTAATAATAATAATATTTATTAGATAATCTCCAACTTTAATATCAACTCTCCTACCCCACCTACAATTATGAAGTCACTGTGAATCCGTTTAATAATTTGTGAGAAAGTATGTGCCAGTTAGTTCCTGGTACCGTTTATTTCTAGATATTTTACAGATTTAAAGATATTTTCCGCTTTCTAATTTAATAAATTAAATATATAATTTTTTAAGATTTAATTATGTACATATTAGTTTTTATATACATGATTTTTTTAGTTATTTGTTTCTTATAAAGTTTTTTTAACATCAACAAATGCGTGCAATGCATTTTATTAGGTGTTAAGTATCTTTGAATTTGAAAATTACTACCCAATCAACCTGTGCTAATTACTAGACAGCTGTGCTTTGATAACATAAATATATGTTAATTATTAGTAAGCCTGCGTCAAAAATGATAGGCAGAATTATTAGGTACACATCAGAAAGTAATTTAAAAAAAAAATACTATTTAAAAACAATAAACTTTATCCAGGCCTACCTAACTATGCTGACGGGGATTTTTAACTTGGTAAATGTGTACAATTATAACGATTATAAAACTGTAGGCCTATTTGTTAATATTTGTGATTTATGTACGTTATTACATATTTAAGGAAAGATACAAATATTATGTTTTAATTGCTATTTTTTTCATGTTGACATATATCAAAAGTTATAACAGTTATTTTGCACTGTTTAACTTTCATACAATACAATGAGGCTTTACTTACGGTGAGAGATAATTTTACATTTTACTTTCGTTACTCACGAGAAACACTTGTCCGTTTGAATTATGTTTTTAGAAAATTTTAATGACGTTAGTTTCGTCTTGTGCAGTTGTTTCTGCTGATTGGCACTGCCGCAGACTGTTTGATTGTTTCATTGGGGTCGATTAGGTCCAACATGCAGCGCGATCATAAGTAGGCGGAAGTTGGTCGTCAATGGGCAGTTACGAGACCCGGATACTAGAATTCTCTGCACTAAAGCAGTAAAATAAGAGAGTTACACTCGACTATTAGTTTGTTTAGTTTGGGGGGGGGGGAGAATTATGGCTTTATGGAATTTTATGGATAGAATGTATTTTTATTTCTAAATTGATTGGTTTTAATCAAAGAAACAAATGCGTGCGTCGCACGCCAACCACAGGGTTTATGTTGTTTACATAATTGAATATACACTTCTATACTAATATTATAAAGATGTAAAATTTGTTTGTGTGATTGTTTGTCTTTAGCGAATTTCCATAGGAAAAATGAGCCATTGCAGTGGCCCTTATGGTAAGACCTAAGGTCGGGAGCAGCAATTGAGCACCGATCACGGTCCCCAGAACACGTTTTGGGGTGTCATTAAAAATCATATATACATATGTTTATATGTGTTCGCACTCTAGCGGCCGCATTTTAAGCCCGATTTGGTTCAAATTTGGTACTCATGTTGTCTACGTCGCTTGGACGAGTTCGTTAGCCAAAAAATCCAACAACCGGAAGCACGTTTTTTGACCGAAAGTAACTATTTTTGGGGATTTTCCTACGAGAATAAATTTTGTTTAGAGTTTTTTTTCTACAAATATAAATGTAGGGTGTTATTCTGCACATTTTGTTTTTTTACGCGACCTTATAGCTGGCTTAGTTCCCCCAAAATCGACCAAAACGTAAAATATTATAGAAGTACCTGGTTCAAAGCCATGTGTTGGATTCTACCGTGGGGTTTGCGTGCGAAGTGCGCAATGCTTTGTGTATTGAAGATACTCGCAACACGGGAATTGGCGTGCGAAGCACGCAATGCTTTGTGTATTAAAGATACTCCCAATATTACAAATGGCGTGCGAACCTTTTTGTAGCTATTCAGCACCGTCGTGAATAGACCTATTTCACAAATTGTTGGTTGAAACCCTAAAACATAGGACTATAAACTTAATTTTGGAAAT
>JAGFPH010006802.1:44978-66576 GCA_018207615.1 Philaenus spumarius
ATCTAATTTTGTTCATTTACATTCAGAGCAAAACTTATTAATAATTGGGGATTTTAATGGCCGAATATCTAACGAACAAAATAATGCTGATACCTGTAATTATATTAATGTAACCAGTACAATTTAGAGAGGTTAGAAAATCGAAAGACAATATTTTAAATACAAGGGGGCGCAAACTTTTAGAACTATTTCATAATTTTGGATTAGTTGTTCTGAAGGGCAGAACTCAAAGTGACGCTGAAGGAGAATATACTTTTATTGGGCACATGGGTAATTCTGTAATCTATTTTGCAGTTATATCAGTGAGTAGTTTGGAATTAGTAAATAATTTTGAGGTTATAAGTCATGCAGGATCGGATCATCTGCCTATTTGTGTAAGTTGTACAGTAGAGGGCCAGAGGGGTAGGGATAGTATACTACCATTGTTGCCGAGATTAAAATGGACTAACTCAGATAACGTCTCGTTTACTAAAAACATAGATAGGGAACTTTAAACCTTCGATATCTCGAATAATAGCCAGATAAATGTCAATAGAATTATTAGTAGCATAAAACAAGCGGCCCATTTTAAATCTACTGCAAATAACAACAAAAAAGTGGTAAACAAAAAACAACAATGGTTTGACTTCGTCAAGGAAGCGAGCATTTAAACTCTTAAAGCTGTTCCGCAAAACAAATTCAACTATAGTTAAAGACGCGTACTTAGAGGCTCATAAAAACTTTAAATCGTCATGCAAAACTAAACGTAAACTTTATTACAAATATGTTGTAAGTAGTTTGGGACAAGTTAAAGATGCAAAACAATTTTGGAATGCTATGAAAACTTTTAAAAATACAACAAGCAGACTATCTGGAAATATTAGCGGTGACGAATGGGTAGAGTATTTTAAAAATCTTTTGAACCCTCTTTTGTACTGAGGGATATTTCTTATACTGAACCGTGTATTTTGGACAACTATCTTGACGAGCAGGAATTATTGCAAATGGTTTTAATAAAATTGAAATATGGGAAGGCTCCAGGCTTGGATAAAGTACCGTATGAATTTTTTTTAAATGGCTCAAGGGTTTTAATTTCAAAGCTATTGGCTATTTTTAATAAAATTTATAAGGAAGAATGTGTTCAGGAAAGTTTTAAAGAATCAATAATTTTCTTGTTACATAAAAAGGGGATGTTAATTGTGTGCAAAATTTCAGAGGTCTATCAATTATAGATTGTATAGCGAAAATATTTTCTAGTTTGTTACACAATAGTTGAACAATTGGGTACATAGTAAACAGATAATTAGCGAATTTCAAGCAGGATTTAGAAAGGGTTATTCCACCATTGATAACATTTTCAATTTAACTAGTATGATTCAGTTAAAACTATCAAAGAAGCAGGCGAAACTGTATTGTTTTTTGTAGATTTTTCCGCTGCTTTTGATACTATTGATAGAAAGGCGCTGTATTTCAAGCTATCGCATTTGGGTGATTCTTATCATATGCTGAATATTATAAAAGAACTTTACAAAGGTACAACATCGGGCGTGTGGTGTAATGAGGGCGTAACGAACTGTTTTCAAACCAATATGGGTTTAAGACAAGGCTGTGTTTTAAGTCCATTGCTATTTTCTTTATTTGTGAACGATTTGGCTGACAGTTTAGATGGAGGATGCAATTTTGGAGGAGTTAGGGTTAGTGTCTTGTTGTATGCAGATGATATCGTTATTTTGTCTCCTACTTCTGTTAGTTTGAAGAGTATGATGACTAACCTCGAAAATTATTGTAACAAGTGGAATCTTAGTGTTAATTTAAGTCTAAAATTATTGTTTTTAGAAAAGGGGGTCATTTATGTAGAAATGAGAAGTGGTGGTACAAAGGACAACGGTTAGAGGTTGTCAATAAATATAAATATTTGGGAGTTACACTTACTCCATTATTATCATGGGAATCTCAATTTAGGGACAAATCTATAGCTGCAAAATGCGCTATAAACGCGGTATGGCATAACCTTTTGAGTAACGATAAGGTTCCACTTAGTGCTAAGTTTACTTGTTTTAATTATTCTATTGTAAAAGCGATTTTATGCTACAGTTCTCAAGTCTGGGGCTACAAGGAAAGTGATGAATTGGAAGGGGTTCTTAGATTATTTATAAAAAGAATATTTAAGTTGCCAATTAACACCCCAAATTATGTCTTGTTTTTAGAAACAGGAATTGAAAAGGTTCATCTTTTAACATTAAAAATTCAACTGGATTACTTTTTAAGAGTTGTTTCTTTACCAACTAATAGACTGCCGAACATTCTGGCAAACAGATAATAAAAAAGGGTATTTGCTGGTGCCAGGAGTGGAAAGAGTTGGGATTTAAATACGGGATAGATGTGGATATGGGCAATATTGATGGGCTACGCGAACGGTAACTTAGCGTTGTTGAAGCGGTCAGAATTACTTGGGAGGGAGAATGTTTACAGAGGGCAAGGAATGCGACATATCATAAACAATATCGGGACCTTGAACTTCATCTCAGCAGTAGGCATTTTTTAAATGACAAATCTATCTATATAAAAGCGAAATGGCACTGATTCATTCATTCATCAGCAGAACTAAAAATCTACTGAACCAAATGATTTCAAATTTGGCATGCATGTTCAGTTGGACCTTTAGTCGCTCACTAAGAACGGATTTTGAAAACATCCCAAAGATACGCCCAATATTCGTGTTTTTCTAGCGATTTTTTGCGTTTTCTCAGCTTTATCGAGAACTAATTGGCACCTAATGTTGAAATTTGGTACTTAGGTTCGTTTAAGGCCTAAAAGTAGTCTGTTAAAAAATGTTTGAGATTCTCCCAAAATTACGCGAGAAATAGGCGTTTTTGCATTTTCCTTGCGTTTTCGATGCGTTTTTGATCATCCTCAAATTACGCCTGATATTGACGTTTTCCCAGTTATTCTTTGCGTTTTTGAGGCGTTTTTTCATGTGTTAGCAGAACGATTGAATAGTATACAATAATCTGTTTTGATTTTTGGGGTGGTAAGCAGTGAACGGAACTAGAGGGCTTTATATCTTCTATTTATATAAAAGCGAAATACCACTCACTCACTCATCACGATTTCAAAAACTACCGAATGGATTGAAATGAAATTTGGTATGTAGCTTCCTCTAGGGCCGTAGGTGCTCATTAAGAAAGGGTTTGAAAAAATTTGGAAATTTTAGAAGGGGTTTGGGGGGATCAAAGTTATTAAAAAACGATTTCTTCAAAACTACAGAACGGATTGGAATGAAATTTGGTATGTAGCTTCCTCTAGGGCCTTAGGTGCTCACTAATAAAGGGTATGAACTATTTCGAAATTTTAGGAGGGGTTTGGGGGGATCAAAGTTACTAAAATCATAATTTCAGATCTTTTATTATTATGACAATAGTGCTTTTATTATTTAAGATCTATATATATAAAAGCCAAATACCACTCACTAACTGAACACTTCAAAAGATTACAATTATGTTAAAAAGACTGACAATACTAACCACCACGGGCAACGCCGTACGGGTCAGCTAGTTTGATATACAAACGATACGGTGAATCATTAAAGCAAGGGCGGAACTTGTTGATTTAAATTATATACCGTGGTGTACTGATAAGATATTGTTAGGCCTATGTTCTTTGTGTAACTTAAATGAAAACGAAACTGTTTACCATTTTATTGCTCGCTGTCCTATTCTAGCCGATATAAGAGATTTGTGCTTTTTCAAAAACAGTTTAAATAGGGAAGATTTTGAACTTTTGTTAAAGGGGAGGGATTGGTGTAAACTGGGTAAATACATGAAAATGGCATGGAAATTTAGATGGGAATTAATAAATGAATTTAATTTTTAAGTTATTGGTACAGTAAACAAAAACGTGTTTAGGGAGGGAGTTACATAATTTCTTGAAAGGATTACTGTAAATATATTCATAAATGTAATTAATTTTAAATGCATAGCTGGTGATAAATAATAATGTAATCATAAACAATATGTGTTTTGCCAACCCAGCTGACGGCAAATGACCATTGCTGTACTAACAGTACTGTGTAAAAAGAGTTTGTTTGTTTTTTATTGGTATTTTTTAAAGTTAATTTGTAAAATTTATTTTTATGTATTTTATTAATTGGTAAATGTCAAATAAAGTACTTTTTATGTTCTTCTATTCTATTCTATTCTATCTTCTGTCGACTAAAGTTTTGAAACCAGACCTAAATATACAGCAGTAAACATAACCTCAATACTATGTTTCAGAATTGAGCCAGGCCTATATTACAAAATTGACTATTAAAATTTATAAATTTTTGCCTAATTTACTTTTTTTTTGACAAAATTAATTGTTAAATCAGGTCCAATTTATTCTAATTCTAACGTGCTAAATTGTATAAATTAGCTTGTTTTTTTAACAGTAATTAAAAACTATCCAACGAACAGCTGATTTTGGATAATACTCAATCTCATGGCTTGTTTATAAAAAGCTGTTTTGATTGCTTTATTTGCTACTAGGGGATACCCATGCGTGCTTCGTACGCCAACCCCCAATGGAACCTTCTAAAAACATACGTTATGTTTTATTTATAATAAAGTTGTAGTATTAATAATAACCTAAAAACTAAGATGGTAAATATTTACTACTAGCTGAAAACCCGTGCTTCGCTACAGGGAATTTTTTTTGCTACGTCATTATCACTATGATTCATAATTAATTGTAATACTTTTATCTCATTTTCTTTCATCTATTATTTCACGAAAATGAATTATAACACGTATTTTCAATTAGTTTGGTACTTATTGTTCACTGGTTGCCCGTAAATCGTCACTGTATGTGTGTTGAATAAATTAAATCAATAAAAAAATAAAAAATTCAGAGTGAAGAGCGTGTTCTTTTTCAACCACTAAATCTACAGACTGGTAAATCACAGTCTTAGCTGGATGTTTACAGATCACCCAGATAAGTCTTTAATATGTAAATGCATAGATCGGGTTAGTTTTGATGAGTTCAATATATTTTCATAACACTATAAGTGCCAAATTTCAGCTCTCTAGCTTTAAGGAAATAATATCAATTAATAT
The DNA here is from genome assembly GCA_018207615.1 of Philaenus spumarius. NCBI lineage: Eukaryota > Metazoa > Arthropoda > Insecta > Hemiptera > Aphrophoridae > Philaenus > Philaenus spumarius. The sequence goes on from JAGFPH010006802.1 coordinate 50,051, forward strand.
TTATTGTTTTTAGGGGTTTTTATTACTTTTTCAATCCTTAGTAGCACGTAACAAAATGTAAAACTGGTTTATTTTTTATATGTATCTTGTAAGAAATAAATGTACAAAATTTCAGCTCTCTAGCTTCAAGGAAAGTATAAAAATAAAATAAATAATTACTATTTTTAGGGGTTGATATCATATTTTCACCTCTAGCAGTACCTAATAAAATGTAAAACTCATTTACTTTATATATTTGTGTTTTGTAAGAAATAAATGTGTAAAATTTCAGCTTTAAGGAAAGTAAAAAAACAACATTTTTTATTGTTTTAGGGGATGTTTCAACCCTGAAAGGCTAAATATTTCAAAATCGTAACTTAGTGCGCCTCTAGTGCCTATGAGCAATATGTGTACCAAAATTCACGTTCCTTGGCGGTATTAAATTAATATTTACAGTTATAGGGGTTGTTACTAAATGTTCACCCTTTGCAGAACGTGATTAAATGTAAAACTTTTTTATTTTTGTATATGTATCTTGTAATAAATAAATGTACAAAATTTCAGCTTTCTAGCTTTAAGCAAAGTATAAAAATTTATATTTATTGTTTAAGGGGTTGTTACTACATTTCCACCCCTTAACAGAACTTAATAAAACTTGAAACTGGTTTACTTATCAGTGTGTTGTGTATATTGTAAGAAATATTTATAAAATTTCAGCTCTCTAGCTTTAAAGAAAGTATAAACATTTATATTTATTATTTTTAGATGTTGTATCACATTTTCACCCCTAGTAGCACGTAACGAAATGTAAAACTGGTTTACTTTTTATATGTATCGTGTAAGAAATAAATGTACAAAAATTTCAGCTCTCTAGCTTTAAGGAAAGTATAACAAACACTATTTATTGTTTAGGGATTGTTTCAACCATTAAATGGAAAATATTTTAAAATCCTTTTTTTGGCGCTCCTCTAACGGCTATAAGCAACATGTGTACCAAATTTCACGTTCCTAGGCGGTATGGTGTTTGAAATATGTAAGAAACAATATTTATTGTTTTAGGGGTTGTATCAACCCTTAAAAGATAAATATTTTAAAATAATTTCTTAGCGCGCCTTTAGCAACTATGAGCAATATGTTTATAAATTTCACGTTCCTAATCGGTATTTAAATAATATTTATAATTTCAGAGGTTGTTACTCCATTTTTACTTAGCTGAACGTGACAAAATGTAATAAACGGTACCAGGAACTGGCACATACTTTCTCACAAACATATTTAAATTATTAAACAGATTCACTGTGACTTCATAATTGTAGGTGGGGTAGGAGAGTTGATTTAAAGTAGGAGATAAATTAATAAATATTATTATTATTATCTAGAGAGAAAACTATTCCATCGATTTCGATGCACCAAAGACGTAAATTAGGGCTGTAGAGATGCACGAAAAAAGGTTTTAAAATTTTTTTAAAAACAACCCACTTTATGGCCAAAAAACCATCCAAAATCAGTTATTATTATTGTTATTAGCTAAACGAGAATTTTTAGAAATATGCGGTTTTTTGCATATGGTAGGGTACATTATAAGGGCTACAAATAAGCCAAATTTTATCAAAATCATTAGAGCCGTTTTTTTACAAAAAAAAACACATTTTTTGGGTTTTTTTCCAAAAATGGGGTTGTTTTTCAAACTTTTTTTAAAACCGTTATCGTGCATCTATACAGGCTTACTGGACATGTCTGGTGCAAATTTGGTTGAAATCGATCGAATAGTTTTCTCTCTAGCTTTGTATACATACAGACATACATACAGACAGACATTTTGTAAAAACAACTCTTTTGGACACAGGGGGTCCCAAAACGAACATTTCCACAAAAATCTCAACAATGATTTTTTTTGCGATCATATAGTATAGTGAGAAAGTAAAACTGGTTTATTTTTTTATATGTATCTTGTAAGAAATAAATGTAAAAAATGTCATTCTTCTAGCTTTAAGGAAAGTATAACAAACAATATTTATTGTTTTAGGGGTTGTTTCAACCCTTAAAGGAAAAGTATTTTAAAATTCTTTTTTAGTTTGCCTCTAGCTCCTATGAGCAATATGTGTACCAAATTTCACGTTCCTAGGCGGTATTCAATTAATATTTATAGTTTTAGGGGTTGTTATTACATTTTCACCCTTTAGCAGAACGTCACAAAATTTAAAACAGGTTTACTTTTTTATATGTATCGTGTAAGAAATACATGTACAAAATTTTAGTTTTCTAGCTTTAAGGAAATTATAACAAACAATACTTTTTAGGGGATGTTTCAACCCTTAAATTTCAAATATTATAAAATTCTTTCTTAGTGCGCCTCTAGCTCCTATGAGCAATATGCGTAACAAATTTCACATTCCTAGCAGGTAAGGTTTTTGAGATATATAACAAACAATATTTATTGTTTTAGAGGTTGTTTCAACCCTTACAGGCCAATTATTTAAAAATTCTTTCTTAGTTCTCCTCTTGCTCCTGTGGCAAATACATGTACCAAATTTCACATTCCTAGCAGGTAAGGTTTTTGAGATATATATAACAAACAATATTTATTGTTTTAGGGCTTGTTTTAACCCTTACAGGCAAAATATTTTTAAATCCGTTCTTCGTGTGCCTCTAGTGCCTATGATAAATATTTGTACCAAATTTAAAGTTCCTAGGTGGTATGGTTTTTGAGAAACTGTGGTCAGTCAAAACTACGCCTAAACCCCCAAAACTACCCCTAAAAATATGAATATCAAAATGAAATTTCTCTAGTTTTCCTATTTACATCACAAAGTATACACATGCCAAATTTCTTCTCCCTAGTTTCATGGGAAGTGGGAGAATTTGTGAGTGAGTGAGGGCTTTGCCTTTTATATGTATAGATTTCGTTGTTATTTTGTAACCAACATGGCAACCCATAAGACCCTATGTTAAATATTTTCAACTTTTAAATTAGATTTTTTTTTTAAATTACGTTTTTACACGAAATACAACTAAATGGGTGTACTTAAAAATCAAAACTACACCTAAATACAAAATGTCTTTGAATTCGTTAGAGCCGTTTTCGAGATCAGCGTCAGATACAAAGATCCAAGAATTGCTCATTTAAAGTAATAGGATATAGCAGTTATAATAAAAGTTAAAATAACTAACAAGGCTCAGGTCTACACTTTAATAAAAACCTAACCGAACAGTTAGAAATACAAAAGGTTGCTTCAAAGTGTGAAATCAGGTGTTAATGGAAATATTAGAGCAAACAGCACTTTTATCTGTTATCTTGTTCAATTGGTTGATATGGTCTGTCTAACCTAAGAATTTTTTCCGACTAAATTTACAAATATTGAAATAAAAATGTTTTTATCAAAATGAATTATAGCCTGTTACTCAGGGATAGTGAAGTTTTTAATTGGTAAATCTTTTTTTTCAATCGGTTCAGTAGTTCCAGAGATTACCCCCTACATACAAAAAAAAAGAAGAAAAAAAGACAGACAAACAAAATTTTACCTCTTTATAATATTAGTATAGATCGGTATTGTTGACTATATTAGTTCTTAAAAATTAAATCATATTTATTAGTTATGTACATTTGTTTAAACAGTTTGTATTCTCAGTATTCCCATCTGAGTCACATTGATGTCGTCAGCATTGCTCGTGTTTCTGCCACTGTAACCATAGAAGCACATTCGATCGTAAAGCAATTGACAGAAATCTCAAATTCAAACAGATGATTTAAACATACTAAATAGAATAAAATATTTAATTCTAAGCATCTCTATACTAAGCCCTAGATATTCCGAACAAAATAAAAACCATTCAAGCAGCTGGATTTTGCCAGCCGGTGGATTGTATTCGTGGTTTATAAGTAACGTTCCTAGCTTAACAATTTAGTACTTCAAATATATTACAGTTGTTTCATGAAATTCAGAAGGAAGATTTCATGAATGGAAGATTCATGAACAAACAAACAAAAAAACACTGAAATGGGATGAAAGATCAATCGTAAATTTTAAAAGAAATGTTTTTGAAAAAAACGTTCTATTAATTGCGGAATTTAAAATTTTCTTTGGTGTCTTCTCTTCTTTTGGTCTGCAAACCTCCAAACCCGAATTGGAATTCTTCGTCCATCCTTCCAGGCGTTTCTCCTTTGGTAGGCTGTTTTGGTTTTCCTATTTTTGGTTTCTGGTACCCCCACCCATATATTCAATTCTCACATCGTTTTACATGAATACATATCTATAGCATACATTTTCTAATTTTCATTTTTTGCATTTATTTTTCCTAAACTTTGATTCGTTAAATTTTTCTCTATTTAATTTATTTATTTGTATGTATAAATTCTTTATTATTGAAAATTTGGTAATCGATGCATTTTTACCTTAGCTAATGATTTCTGTTATTAGTCATTTGATTAACCTTTTTATTCTCTTATTTTTGAGTCTTTTTGTCCCCAAAAATTATTTTAAAATTGCCTTTTCTACTTGAAAAAATTATTAATTATAAATTTAATTTGGTTAATTATTGGTTATTATTACTGCTTTATTTACTGGTCGATTAAGTTTTTTTGGTTAGTTTTTAAATTTTAAAAATTTCCTTTTTTCCATCTAAGTCTTTTCTCTTATAACTTTTTTTCCTCATAACGTTTTTCTCTTATAACTTTTTAATTACTGAATTTATTTAACTGCCTTTTACCAATGACTACATATTTACTTAGCCTTTTTTCCTCTTTCTATTTCACTGAAAATAATCTAAAATTAAATAATTTAAACAATTTAACATAGACTGTTTATGGCCCTTAGCAACAGTGATTTTACATCAAGTGTTCGAAAATTCTCTGCAAGAAAATTCACGTCGAGTCTCGTCTATCTGACAGAATATTTATCTCAGCCTTGCCTTGTATTACTTTGAACGTTGGTTTGGCTTTCGATTTACATTATTTCCATTTTTAATCTATTTACTCCTTTACAAATATAAATTTTCACTTAATTACTACTAATATTCTCTTAATACACTTTTAATTACTCATTTTTGGATTACCTTTGCTTTTTTACTGTTAAATAAAATTTTTCTTTAGGCCTAATTACCTTTGTTAATTAGCCTATTGCGTAAGGCTAATTGGCCGCCGCAATATGTTTTGTAATATTGCATAGTTACAAGATAAAATAAACTAATATTCTCTTAAAAAATATTGAAAATAAGTATTACTTCTAGTAATTACTGTAACATGTACAGTATACTGAGTTGTTTAATATAAATGAACACATTCAGTTTTATTTTCAACTAAACGAGGTATAGGCCTACCACTATGTTGCATATCTGATAACATTTTATTTAAATAACTTGAAATAATTCTTAAAGATGTAAAATCTACATTTAGCCTAATATTTTTGAGTTTATCTAAATTATTTACAACTAAAGCTTTCTCTTAAATCTTACTTACTTGGTCATCCGCATCTACCTTCGGAATAAGTATTAAAATTGCAACAGTCCTTGGCGGTTTCAGTCTGGCAATACAAAATAAAAACATTTAAACCATCGCTTGATAAAGTCTTATGTTTAAAGAAGGTACTGTAAATGGAATATGTATTAGAGAAAACATAACAGTTTAATTAAATACAAATACATGCTCCTTAACGTTCAGCAGCGACAAACTCACTAGCCAAGTTGAAAGCAATCATCTGTTCAACAATAAAGTGGGTTACGACTAGGCCTGGACAAAACAAACATTAAACAAAAACAGCAAAGTACTTCAAAAATCAGGTCTCCCAAATATCAATCAATCGCTTTCCAAATAATTTCGATACAAATGTTTGCCCAACATTTTTGCTTTATTCACGTAACACTTGAGCGTTGAAAAAAGAAAGCTACAGGTTGAAACTTCCGTTAATTTACAAACATAGGCCTTCTGTCGATGAAAACCTAGTAAGTTTTAAATTGAACGATGATACAGGATTGCCTAAATAACAGCATATTTGGTTTTAAGTTGTTAACTTAAGTCGGCGTACGATCAAAATATATGATCTTTCATTTGTTTTCAAAATTTATTTCAGGTCATTCAGTAAAATATTTTAATGTACATTAACCGTGTTAAAAGTCCCAAATTGAAAATACCTAGTTAGATAGTATAGTTGGTAGGTAGTTTATTCATTGCCAGACAAGGCAGAGTGCAACAGTCATAACGCCACGCTCGCCCCAACTTGTCCGTCTTTGTCCTACATACGTTCAGATTACGTTGCTGACTGGTAAAAAAAGAGTTTTACAAGATTTTTGAAAATCCGAAGTTCCCAAGAATTACACAGATCTTTCCCGTTTTAAAATCATCCCGACAATTTTTATAAAAACAGACGGTTTATGAGATATTTAGGTTAAATTTTGTTTTTAATTTCCATTATTTTGAAATAGTGTTTAAGAAAATGTTTAAATTTTGTTGAACACTCGTACAGTAGGTCTACACATTTTTTCTTTTTGAAAACACATAGCCTACAGATAGATGGACAGATGAAAAAGTGGGCACCGTAGATATTGTGAAATGGGTTTTCTCGATCGCACAACAGGGTACCAGAAAGTTGCGGACTTCCTATCTTCATCTTAATTTTGTAGCAACACTTTGGCAAATGGAAATCAATGTTTATAAAATGTTCTGTTTTATACACGGAGATAAATATGTTTCCAGTCAAATCTGTGTAGGCCTAGTTTTGCCAATATTTTCTAGACATGTTGTATACACAATTTAAACAGACTATCACAGTTTTAATTTTATGTTTTGTTCCTATTATTTCAATATTAATACACATGCTATCTAAATGTAAAAAACCTTGAAATCTTTGGTGAAATTATTTGCAAAATCTAGATTTTTAATGTGGTTATGGGTAATACAGGACACGTCGACCAGTTTAGGGCACAAAATGAAGTGAATGAATGAATTGAATGAATGAATGAATGAATGATTTTTTTTTTATTTCCCCTTAAGTACAATACTTGGCTTGTTACATAATATTTATATTTAAATATAATTACATACCATCACATGTAGAAATCTTAGCATACATAGGTGTTGTAAGTGTTCAATATTGTTTAATTTTACTAATAATAACATAACATAATAATAATAATAACATAACATAAATATTCTAAACTAACATAAAAATGCCAATTAGGTATAAGTATTTACGAAAAAAAAGAAGGAAATTAGGTAACCCTTTTGGCAATGCCAGCTTTGGGTTTACCTTCAATAAAAAGTGAACAAAAATACGAGCAAGAGACTGTCAACAAGTCGCTACCCATCCCCGCAGCTTAAAAAGTAATTTCCCTTTTTAACTTGGTTCTATCCCGGAAAAGTCCTCCCCTTTAAATAAAATACTGCTTATTCCCCCACTTCAAAAAAAAGAACAAGTTAATACTGTCTATATACTAATTTGATACTAATCTATACCAGGCAAACAAAGAACTGATGTCCTCAATATTATTATACTTCAGTAGCCAATTGTCAATTCTTTTTAAAAACGTTTTGGTTCCAAGAATTTTTTTAATATCTAATGGTAAAGAATTTAAAAACTTAGGTGCATAGTATAGATAGGTTTTCTGATAAAAAGTCAGCCTAGGCTTTGGTAAGATATATAACTGGTCCCTACGTGAATAAGCCATTGTAGATTTGGCTACAGCCATCTTGTTTTCAGCCACCATCTTCAGAACTGTCCTGATATAAACTCTGCGAAGAGACAATATACCTACATCTCAATATAAAGTACATAACTCTTATAATTTTATAATAAAAACAATTAAATAATGAATATAATGTAGGTATACTTACTTTTTCTCCTGCCTTTCTGCATTTACAATGGAGCACTGGACAGTAATGACAACATTGGCCGTCAAAGAGGCACTGAGGGAAAAAATAAAATATAACTAAACTATCAAAGTTACTCTTCTAATTATTTACTTTAGAGCATTATAAATACTTCAAACTTTATAATTTCATTGGTCATTTCTAAAACTGCAAAAACGTATTTATTAGCGAATTTCCATAGGAAAGATTGCAGTACCATTATGGTAAACCTATGATTGGGAGTAATAAATGAGCACCGATCAAGGTAACCAGAACACGTTTTCGTGTGTCATGAAAATCTATATATATATATATCTGTATATACATACATAAATACATATTTTGGCACTCTAAGGGTTGTATTTCGTTCAATTTGTTTTAAATTTGGTACACACTGAAACGGCCAATTGACCGATTCAATTGGACCAATTAGTGGAGTTAATTACAATTAATTAGAAGAAATTAAGTAATTGATTAGAATCAAAAGGGAGTTCTAATAAATCAAAATTAAGAGGAAAAAAGATAAAGAAAGCCAGTTTAAAGTCAAAGAAGATTTTTAAAATTATATTTTGAGAAATAACCAAATGTACTTAGTTGAATACAGGTCGGGGATGACGTAGGCTTTAGAAACAGGCATAGACCAAAAAGATGCAGGATATGACAAGAATTATCCTGTCCCAACTTGTTCAAAATGACATGAAGTTGTCCAGTTTCTGTTAACATTATGTACAGGTAAAATATAAAATTGTATAAATTAGGAGTTTAAAAAAAATAAATGTAAAGAGAAGGATTATATAATTAGAAGAAAGACATAAAAATAATTTTATTCCGATAATTTGTTTAGAAGTTATAGGCAAAAATGTAAGAGAGAAAAAGAAAAACTTGTAAGATATAAATTGAAACAAAAAACTAAGTAGAGTAATTTATAAAGTAATAGCGGTTAAAAAAGATAGAATAAAAATAATTTCAAATTTATTAAAATTTATAACTAAAAACAAGAGTTTAAAGTTATTCTTGGGTATTAAAAAGCCAATAATGTAAAAAGCTAAAAGATAACTAAACAATAAAAATTAGAAATTAATATAATCAGTAATGATGCACAACTTAGCCAAGTTTCATGAAAATTTAATAAATAGTTTTTGTAAAATAAAATAAATTAATAAAACACTTCATTAATTAAAATAAAGGTAAAGAAGATTAAAAAGTGGGAGAAAATCGATATAATATGCAATAGTTATATGTAATGTATTGTAAAGCCATGTGAGAAATGAAAATAATTTAAAAAGAGGGAATATAGGCCTAAAATCAAAATCAAAAGTGAGTAATTAGAGAAAGAAAAAGGGCTTATGTCAATAACTAATCAACTTACGAAAAATCCAGAAACAGTTTAGCGCGTTTCAAGACGAGGCGAAGCAGATAAGACCAAGAAAATTTCAAAATTGTAAAATTTACAAAAAGTAAATTTAGAATATAAAGCAAAACATTTCGAAGTGGATAAGTAAAGGATTAATAGGAATAGAAACACCATTCGAACGAGGTAGGAATCAGAAAACTATCACGAGTAAAAAAAAAACTCTTTCAAAATCAAAATCAAACCATAAACAACGGAGTTATGGAGTTTGGGTAAAAACAATGCGTGAACATATCACTCAGCTCCAGGAATCTTGGAGAGTTACGTCAAAGTGCGTGAAGGTTCGGTGCCCGTCGATCTAACTACGGTCGATAGTTAGTCGGTCGTAAAATAATCGGGTGAAGAATTATTAAGAAGAAGGCAGGCCTTGCCAAAAGACAAAGCAATTAAGGAGAAATCATCTGTAAAGATAAGGAGATATCAACGTTAGAGCGGTCGAGGAGAAGACATATTTAAGACGAGGAAACCAGCATCCATCTGGAGGCGAGGAGAGGACATCATACCTAAATAGGAACCACGAATCAACATAGAACATCTTGTGTCTGTAAGTAACAGGCAATCAAGTTTTTTCATAAATAAATAATATTATTTCTATTTGCACATTCAAAATTAAATAACTTGAAATTAAATTCAGGGGATAATAAATAAAGTAAATTCATTTCAAATTTCATTAGTCTACATTATGAGAAACAAGCTGGCGGAAACAACTCATTTGTGCGTTATTTAGATTGTGGGTTTTTGGGTCATGAAACTCGGATCGAAAATAGTTTTTTTTTATTTGCGAGTAATGGTAAAGCTCAATATTTACCCTATAGTATTTTGATTTATTGTAATCACACCTACGAGCGAAGCATAGATGAACACAAACAATATCGACTTTAAGAATATCATAGCCACTGTTTATGTACCATGTCTATGCAATTTCCGAGTATGAAAACTGATCTATTCAATTACACTCTTTAACAAATACAGTACCAGTAAATAACTATAGACTTACCCAACTAGGATCAGTACACTTATGCTTAGACTTAAGAGAAACAGAAATAATGTCGTCTGAAGTATTGGATGCTTGATTTCCCAGCGAAAGGCAGTTGCACTGTTTAACAAAGACAATATATTTTAAAATACATTTTGCAACATTAAATTTAAATGCTTAAACATACTATAAACTTTAAATACACAGTAATTTACTTATATCTTCATATTATAATGTAATGTTAGCCTTTTGCAACTTATCTCAGGACTGAGATGAGAGAGAACTGTATTTTTTATTTTATTTTGAAAAACACACGTTGTCTTAGTTTCTCATGCAACGATTTTAGTAAATTTAGAATATTATGGGAGATTTATATTTTCTCCCACTCGACCACTTTTATTATGAGAAAATTATATAAATAAATTTGTAACAATGTTAAATATAAAAAAAAACCTTTCAAGAGACACTAGATTATACGAAGGTTTACTTATATTCAGTAAAATTTCATTTTTCTAGGAGTAGCAGATGCTGAGAAAAATGGATGAAAGATGAAAAAATAACTTACGTAATAGTAAACACTTTAAGGTCACAAATTATCGTGGTTTAAAAAAATATGTATATATATTATTTTAATTTGTAATAATTTACCTGCCTACACGGTTCCTCAGCAACGGTTAAATTGATTAAATTACGAGTGAAAAAACATGGACCAAGACCAGGATTTGAACCCAGGACCTTTACCAACCTTATTATATACATACATAAATATTTTAGTAAAAGCAATGAATACTTAAAAGTTAAGAAGCGCAGGTCCTGTGTACTAAATTCTAATAGATTTTTATAACTGAAGTTGTAGTACAGCAATGAACCGCGAGGAAGCGCTGGCAAACCATTTAACTCGCGGTGAAGTGCGAGAGAGAGAGAGAGAGAGAGAGAGCGAGATACAATGTTTTCTTCCCCTCTATCTCTGGTACGTGGCAACCAGACAAAGCGAGAGCGACACTTAGTATGTCACTCTTTCTCGCTCTTGACCGAGCACAAAATGGTTTGCTAGCGCTGTGTCGCGGTTCATTGCTGTACTACAACTTCAAGTTAGAAAAATCTATTAGAATTGACTCCGTCAGATCTGCGTTTCTTTACATTTAAGTATTCATTGGTAAAAGTATGCAAAAAAAACTCCAAGCTGGAGACCAGGTAACTAGTCATATCACGTCAGCTTGGAAGCGAGCCAAACACCGTTTGCTTTACTTCCGCCTACAAACAAACACGCAAGGAAATATCAGTAGATAATGTTATTGATTGCACTCTGTCAATTTATAATGTAGGGTTTAAATTTAAACTAATTTATTAAACATATCAGATGTTTACCGCTAAAATAATTGTAAAAACTAATAAATGTAAACGTATAATATGTGAGGTCTGAAAAGCTGATGACATAGATAAGTATATACATCGTGCAAAGGAAACCATTGACCATACAGCTGGTTAATACTATCTCACCATATAGTATCTAATTTATTTTTAAAAATTACACAATTTCTTTGGATGTAGTTGGTATGAAAACCAACATTTTATTGTTTGTTATATTTGTTTGTTCAAGTTAATAATTATAACTCTTATAATTATAATGTTATTTATAACATCTTTATTATAAGTATACAGACATTGCAATTATTACGACCAACCTGCTTACACCAGCGTCCGCTCATGTCTGACCACGCAGTGTCGCCAATCTTAATCTAATCTTATTACAATAGGAGGTCCATATGTATGGGAACAGCTCAATAAATTGGAAACTGTTACAGATATAATACTGTAACTTTCAGGATAAGTTATTGGTGAAATAACCTTTTGGCAGACAATTGAATTTCAACCCCTTCTCAGGGGGTGGCCAAGGGGTTGTAACTCAAATAGTTTAAATGGGAACACCCATTGTGTGATACATCATCTTAAAGGTCTCTTTAAAACGAGAAAAACGGCATAAATAACAATTTTCTACGTATCTTGTATCCAAAATGGCGCCTGATTTAAATTTTGGGTTTTAAAGAAATAATTGGTATACATGTTTGATTAAAATTTTATTGAACAAATACCAAAATACATTGAAAAAACTCTGTTATTTATTTAGTAATTTGTTTATTAGATATTAATTGCAAATTTAAGAGAATAAATTGTTCTTAGAGCATTTCTGATTTGAAATGTATTGGAACTGACACGTAACAATTCATGAAATTTAGAAAATGCTGTTAAAGTAACTTATTAATAATACAATTAAAATTAAAAGTTACAAAATTATTGAAATAAAATAAATAATAAAATAATTTTGATTAAAAAAAAGAAAAGTTCATTACAAAGACAACATTGAAAATAATTTGTTTATTAATACTGCTTAGATTTCAATTTAAAAGATGCTCAAAATGTCCTCCTCCGGTCGTTTGACAGTGTGCTAGTCGGTTGTAAAATAATGACACTGCATTTCTTAATGATTCCTCATTGATAGTTTGTGCTGCTTCTTCAATATTATTTCGAAGCTCATTGATATTTTGGGGCTTAATACAGTAAACAATACTTTTTAATTGGCCCCATAGAAAGAAATCCAATGGTGTCAAAGCGAGTGATCTCGCCGGCCATTCTATTGCACCTCTTCGTCCATTCTATTTCACCTCTTCGTCCAATCCATCTTCCAGGAAAACATGATTTAACATTTGGCGTACCCCTTGCCCCCCCCCCTCCTGAGAAGGGGTTGAAATTCAGTTGTCTGTCAAAAGGTAGAGTATTTGACCAATAACTTATCCTGAAAGTTACAGTATTATATCTATAACAGTTTCTAATTTATTGAGGTCACGCTTTATAGCACATTAGTGACTGATGATTAGTTTTACTGTGTGTGTTATATATAGAAGTGGGGTCATTCCATATCAAATCAACCCAGGTTATAAACCTAACCACCTCAGAATTTGATGAAATTTGGTATGAAGTTTGTCCTCATAGACGTTAAGAAAAATGCCAATTTTTGTCAAATATCTCAAACGGTTTCAAAATTATGGCTGTGTAAAGTTTCTCAAAATCCGCCAAAAAAAACGTAACCCACATATTTTGAAATCCCCATAGCTTTTCTCCTAATTGAGCTAGAGAGATGAGAGAGGTGTAATTTTACTCAGTTTTAAATGCTCTTTCTTTTGATGTACAACACAACATATTAAAAGTTATAAAAAGTTTTTTTAAACATCAAATTCAAAATTTTGATTTTCTAAAAAAGTGCATTTTTTAAAATTAAAAAAAATCCTATAAATAATTTATACTTTTGGTAAGTGATTCTCAAAATGTCAAAATGTTCATAGTAAAATAATATTTAAAAAATGGTGATTCATAAGTTTAATACTATGTAGGTACTTAGTTTATTTACGATGGTGATTATTACCATAATTAATTATGTACTTAGGAGGGTTGCCTTTAAGACAACAATTTAGTTATTTAAAAATAATATTTTTTTAGTTGAGTTGGAAATAGTCTTTATAACTTACTTTACAATGCAATTCATTTGAAAATGTAAAGAGACACTCATAAATAACAATACATTTATTTTACCTGTCTTGTTCTCCAATAAAATCTAGAGAGCAATTCAGTTCTCAGCCACATGGCCCATACTATTCTTTAGATCAAAAAATTGTAATTGAATATTTCAATAGTTATTAAAAGAGTCTCCTATTGACATTAATAAAATTCACTCTAAACATTATTCTACAGAGGTAGTAAAACAGATAAACTATGCGTTGAAGCCTAAACTCTCTTTAGCAGCTGAAGATTCATCTAGTAATGATGAGAATATAAATGAGTCAGTTTTACAAAACCTCAAAGAAAGGTTTTCTACAAATAGAGTAAAGAAATCTGGTACTTGTGTATTATACGGACCCCACCTATTGTTTATCAAATTGTGGCTAGGGTGGACAGAGGAGCAACTTTACTATTCGACCCTAGGCTAAATTATGGCAACAGAAATTCAAAAATAATAATTAAAAAAATACCTAAAAGGTTCTAACCTATAGTATTTAGTCACAGTATGTTTACCTGTATTCAATATTTAACATTCTACTGTACAGAATCTTTTAGGTATTTTTAAAATTATTTTTGCATTTCTGTTGCTATAGGTTAGCCTAGCGTTATCTGCAAAAATATTAGGCTAGGGTCGAATAGTAAAGTTACGCTGGCGTCTGACACACAGTGACTTGCGCGTTAGACAGTGCACACAATTATAGGCGGGGTCCGTATAATACACAAGTACCAGAAATCTTAACAAATGGAGTTAAGAAGTTAATGATACTTACGTCTCTCCCAGAGAAATGTGGCATTAGAAAAATAATTCAGGAATTTAATGCACCAAATTATATGGTGAGACATTAAAAAAAAAATAACATAAGAAAAGGTTATTTTAGAAAGCCCTAATCCAAAGCCTGGAAAGGCTATTTCAAAAGCTATTGTCGATACTGTTAAGTCATTTTATGAAAGTGATGATATAAGCAAAATAATGACCGGTATTAAGGACTGTTTGACTGTAGTCAATTCCAATTTAAAACAAAAATGTCAAAACAGCTAATATCGTGTAATCTAAAGGAAAGTTACTCATGGTTTAAGGAAAGATTCTCAGATATTACAATAGGGTTTTCAAAATTTGCCGAGCTTCGACCAAAACATTGCATACTGGCACGCCAAAGTGGTACACATTCAGTCTGTGTAAGCACAATCCACCAGAACTTGAAGTTAATGATAGAAAATACGAAATTAGGAGCTTTGACAAATGGACCAAGAAACACTGTTTGGCAAAAATTCTGGGTAATCCACCAACATTAATTGCTATGCAGGTGATTGTACATAATGCCCAGATGTTACCAAAATTTGCAAAATCATTGAAGATGCTTTTGAAGTAAGTCTTATAGAAAATGTCACATATCATCTGCTGATTTTTGCAGTCTCGAAACTTTACAGAAATCTAATAAAGATTTTATAAATATTTTCTGTTACAAGCTGTCAATTAAAAAAAGCATGATTGCAAACCACCAGTCATCATTCATTAATGACAAAAAATAAAATATTAAAGAGTCTGAGTATTTCTCAGAATACTATAAGATTGTCGTTCAGGATGAAGCTCAAAGTTTGAAATGGACAAGTCATCATGTGACAATTTGTGATTTATTACAGAGAGAATATTAAACTTAAGCATTTACATTTTGTTGTAATTTCACCATGTTTGGAGTATAACACTGTTTCTATGTACACATTTCTATAATGCAGGTATGTATTTTGCAGCAGGGGAAATCACTAACAGTTGAAATCTCATTCATATATGAAGCGTTGGCTCATTCTAAATTGGCTGAATTTTAATATTTCGAATTGAAACTTCACATAGGAGTTAAAATATATATTTTAAACATTTATGCTGAGTCTCAGCTTGTTATCTTGAAAATGACCCGATCTAGAGCCACTTGACTTATCAATGGGTTTCTCGATTTTAGGAGTACCGGACGACCAACTAACTTCAATCTATTCCAGTTCCGTCAATTTTTGGAACATCAACATCACATTTGTTTTACAAGTTGAGTACACCAGTATAAATATTCTTAGTAAGTATGAACGATTTTTTTCATGTAATTTTTAAAAACGGGGCGCTTGAAAATAGTCTTCTTTTTTACCTATCTCGTTTTAACTATAACACTTTTGGATTCAACGACTCCATTTTCGACATTTTTGAACATATCGATTTAAAAATTGGTACAGAAGTTAAAAGCACAAATATTTTTTGCTATACTTATTTTAAAAACTATTTTTAAAAAATTTACTAATCTGCAGCCGATTAACTCAAACGTTTTGATGAAAAATCTAAAAAGGTCTAAAATTATAATTTTTATGCTATCCGGTAGTCCGGTTTAGGTCCGGTACTCCTAAAATCGAGAAACCCATTGATAAGTCAAGTGGCTCTAGATCGGGTCATTTTCAAGATAACAAGCTGAGACTCAGCATAAATGTTTAAAATATATATTTTAACTCCTATGTCAAGTTTCAATTCGATATATTAAAATTCAGCCAGTTTAGAATAAGCCAACGCTTCATATATGAATGAGATTTCAACTTTTAGTGATTTCCCCTGCTGAAACATACATACCTGCATTATCGAATTGTTTCCAGACAAACCATTGCTCGGAGGAAATAAATACATATGACATTTTTTATTGAAAAATACTTCCCCTACACGGTGGTATTTTTTAATTTTCTTTATCTTCATCCCAGCTCGAAATATTAAGGATAATCGAAAAGAAAATGTTTTT
>JAGFPH010006803.1:0-13555 GCA_018207615.1 Philaenus spumarius
ACGGGAAAACATAATTTACGCTCATGGATTTAAACAACAGTTTCCAAATATTTAATTCCAGTTAAGAGCATAAATATAACAATTTTATTTTAAACCTTTTAAAACACAAATACTTCAATACAAAAAGTAAAAGGATTTATGTTTCAGATTTATTTAACATCTTGTCTTAAAACAAGCGTTAGTATACGGTATTCAAAATGTTACTGATTGTTGAACGTGTACCATTACGTTAGCGTAAAATAAGCTGATAGTCGTCAGTTAAGGGTCTTATATACCTTGCGTAAAACAGCAAAAATATGCACTTCGTACTACCGTGTTTCAGACGCCGATTTTCAACCTAAAATGTTGTGAAACATCTTAAATTGTTCTCAAAGGCTTTGTGCTTTTGTCTTACATCTCATAATTGAAAGAAATCGTCGGAAACTCCTTTTAATCAACAGTTTTAAACGAGTAAAAATCGATTATTTTTAACGCATTTTTGGGGAGTTTTAAGCAATAATTTCAATATTTTAAGCTAACACGTAAAAAATATAAAGCCTTCTATATAACTTAAATTCCCAGATTATTAATTTATAAATAGAATCCGAAACACGATATTACGAATGCATGTTTCAACGATTTTGTGGCTTGAGTCAGGCCTTTTGCATTGAAATCATACTGTACACTCGGGAGCTTTCTTCAAAGTAAAGAAGAGCCTTGTATTTCTATTGGCAGATAGTTGCAATCTTTCTTGACGCAATTCCCGTATACAAAATTTTTATCGGCAGATCGTGGCGCCCTTCCTTGATGCAGCACCCCGCCCTGTGCAGCTGACCCACGTACCGCAAATAATGTTTTTATTACTTGCGATTCGATAAGCGAAAAGTAAACTTATGTTTCGCCGTTCGGCATCTGAACGGAAGGAAAAGGACTGAACCATCACTTTCTAAATACAAATAATGGCAAACAAATATTGAGTTTCCGACTAACAGCAAAAAACCGTCTAGACTTTGTCTAAATAATAACAAAAGAAGTCAACTCCCCGTATATGCGACTAAGAGTGGATGCCGTGCGAATACGAGCGATCGCAGCGCAGTCTACAAATACCAATTGTAAGTAGGAGTGCATAGTGTGTTTGTATCCCAGCATGTCAAACAAGGAGGATTTGAGAAAAGTAGTGAAATATGCTCTACAGACCGAAAAACCGGTTTATACGCTGAAAATATTGGTTGGACGTAACGGGATCTCCCCATCTAGTTTTGCCTCCCCGTTACGTGTTGTGCGTACTTGTAAATCTCCCCGTGTGATACGTCCTACAAACACACACACACACACACACACACCCCTACTTGTACAGCGTAGGATCCGAGCAAATGCGTAGTGTACATGCACTATTAACTTTTCTATGTTCCTTAATTTTATTGAATAATAACTATCACTTATGCTAAATAAATTATACTAAACATAATTGTTGCATTATGTTTTCAATTATATGCAAATTTATAACTAACACTGTACATGTACTGCGAGCAATCGCTGTTGCTACGTCACATACACAGTTACAAGTTCTGTAAACGTATAGGAAGAAAGTTTTTCCGCGCCTTTCTGTTGTTGTTTTATCAGGATGTCAGACCGGAAATTAATTCATACATGCTCAACCCTGACCTTCATAAAGTCTTTCAGTTCGATTTTTTGCTCATCTGTCCCAGTAGTAATTTTCAGTACAAGTTTATATGTAAGTTACGGTCATTACATTGTGAAATGCCAGCTTTTAAAATAGGAAGTAATCTTTTTTAATTAGGTTTGCCAGTTTTTACAGTTTATATTTTATTTGCATTTTATTTTCGCAGTTGAAAATATTATTTTAAAAGGTTCATTCAAAGAGTGACAATAGACCTACAAATCTAATTTATAAAGAGTAATTACATTTGAATAAAGAAGACATTTGTTTTGTAGGGCTAGAAGGTAAACATATTATATAATGCTCCCTAAATGGTTTTTAAAATTTTAAATACGTACATAATACTTATGAGAGGCAGATCCATTTAATAGCTAAGACATTGGAATTTATAGTGTTCGATTATGGGTAAGAATACAGTTTAAAATAAAAAACATTTAGATTTCATTTGTACATAAATAGCCAATTTTTAAATTTGAATGAGGTATACACTACACATTTCCTGATCCAGAGCACTTATTATATGTAGTTTTAACAAAAGAAAGTCGGATTGAATTGTTTGAAATATTTTGGAAATTAGATACGCTAAACTTTTGTGTTCAGAACAAGAGTCTGGATATATATATATGTGTCTGTTTTTACGCTTATCATCTAAGGCTCTATCTCCTTTGAAGCCTTGCTTGTTTGCATTACCTTCTCCTAATTATTTGACAACAGTTTTAATAGGTCTACGACTCAATATTTAGGCCTACAGTAGCACTAAGCCCGCCATCGTATTTATACTGATGTTTGCACAGTTTATGCAACTTATTCATACTTACAATTTGTATTAACATAAAAGTAAGTAACTGATATAACTTTAAAACGAGAATTTTCGTACATTGAATATTGGCTGACATTTCTACAATGCAATATATTCTAATTAAGTTAATATTGAAAATATTTAAAATTTTCTACATTAAGATACGTACAAAGTTCAGATATAAATCAATAAATGGACTAATTTATAATTTACAAAGACTACATTTAAATATCTAACAACGGGTTAAAATAAAAATGTTAAATTATAAAAAGATATCGTAACATGCTTAATTATCTCAACATATTATAAAATAAAGCTGCCGGAAAACGTTTTACCGTACTTTCAGACTAATCTTGAAAACAAGTAAACCAATTTGGATGCTATTTTTACCACTGAATAAGCCATTTATTTGAAAATTATGCTATAATCTGTATGTATGTGTGTCTCTCTCTTTCCCCTTTGCAAGTACATGGTAATCTCAGTGTCCAAATAGCACAGAAGGTACTTCAATTAATATTTAAAACGTGGCATCACCAGACTCACAATCGTAATCTAATATATACAAATACATGTATTTGCTTAATATATTATATAGTTATATATATATATAAAAGTTGCAATACAAATTAAGCTAGTACATCGTTTATAACTCATGAACCGTTTGATAGATTTTAAATATTAAAAAAGATTTGAATTCACCATTGAATTCTCTATAAGGTGTTATGTTTTCATATTTCCAAACGTATTTTAGAATTCGTAACTAATATTTAAAAATTAAAACAAATTTTCGATTTGAACTTTTGCCGTGAACGTTAATAACTCAAGTAATTGTTAACGAATCTTTATGAAACTTTAATACGAATTGTATAATATAGTATTATAGAATATATACTATGTGGAAAGTTTGAATGAAATCGGTTTGTAATTATAGATTTTCGACAAAAAATTTATAAATTCATATTTATATAGTCAATATTTACATTATATCGAACGATAAATGTACAGTTATTCCTAAATATTAATAAAAACTTGATAACACCTAGTAAATTTCATGAGTAATTTGAATATGATTTAAAAAATAACTTTCGATAATGAGTTCTTTAGATATTAACGATTTTTTATGATAATGTATCCGGTTTTCAATCCTTTGATATCATTCCCCCCCCCCCCGGAAACCTATAATTACAAACCGATTTGATTCACACTTTACATATATGTTCTATAAGACTATATAAATAACATATTAAAATTTCATAAAGATACATTAACAATTACTCCAGTTATTAACGTTCACGGCAATAGTTCAAAACCGTTGTTGTTATTTTGATTTAAAAAACGTACAAGGTTCCCGTAAATCGTTTAGAACTTATGAACCGTTTGACAGATTTTAAATATTAAGTATGATTTGAATTCACCATTTAATTCTTTATAAGGTATTGTGTTTTCATATTTCCAAACGTATTTTAGAAGTCGTAATTATAAATATTTAAAATTAAAACACATTTTCGATTTGAACTTTTGCCGTGAACGTTAATAACTCAAGTAATTCTTAACGAATCTTTATGAAACAATAATACGATCTTTATGTAGTATTATAAAACATATGCGAAAAGTTTGAATAAAATCGGTTTGTAATTATAGATTTTCGAAAAAATGTATAAATTCATATTTACATAGTCAATATTTTTACATTATATCGAATGGTAAATCTACAATTATTCCTAAATATTAATAAAAACTTGATAACACATAGTAAATTTCATGAGGAATTTGAATATGATTTAAAAACAACTTTCGATAAATAGTTCTTTAGATATTAACGATTTTTTATGATAATGTACCCGGTTTTCGATCCTTTGATATCATCTTTTTCCGAAAACCTATAATTACAAACAGAT
This sequence comes from Philaenus spumarius, assembly GCA_018207615.1. Taxonomy (NCBI): domain Eukaryota; kingdom Metazoa; phylum Arthropoda; class Insecta; order Hemiptera; family Aphrophoridae; genus Philaenus; species Philaenus spumarius. The sequence goes on from JAGFPH010006803.1 coordinate 4,358, forward strand.
TTGATTCAAACTTTCCATATATGTTCTATAAGACTATATAAAGAATGTATCAAAGTTTTATGAAGATTCATTAACAATTACTCGAGTTATTAACTTTCACGGCAATAGTTCAAACCAGTTTTGGTTATTTTGATTTAAAAAACGTACATGGTTCCCGTAAATCGTTTATAACTCATTAACCATTTGACATATTTTAAATATTAAAAATGATTTGAATTTACCATTGAATTTTCTTTATGGTATTATGTTTTCATATTTCCAATCGTATTTTAGAATTCGTATGTAATATTTAAAAAATAAAACAAATTTTCGATTTGAACTTTTGCAGTAAACGTTAATAACTCAAGTAATTGTTAACGATTATGTATGAAACTTTAATACGATCTTTATATAGTCTTATAGAATATATATGGAAAGTGTGAATGCAATCGGTTTGTAATTATAGATTTTTGAAAAAAAATGTATAAATTCATATTTACTTAGTCAATATTTTCATTATATCGAATGGTAAATGTACAATTATTCCTAAATATTAATAAAAACTTGATAATTTATTCTCAATTTCATGAGGAATTTGAATATGTTTTAAAAAATAACTTTCGATAGTTAGTTCTTAAGATAATAACTATTTTTATGAACATGATGGTTTATACATAATTTTATGAGGAATCCGAAACTTTTTTTTAATATTTATGATTTGTTGTATAGTTTACACAATCATTCAAAATTTACACAATCTATTCAAATCAAATACAATTAATTGATCGACGTTACATCTTTATTATTCTCAAAATTTGTTATTTTATGACCGCTAAACATCATCTGTACAATTTAGTTAGTAACACAAATATAATGGTACAAATCTGTACCAATTAAATTGTATAATGGCAAATATCATTCGAGTAGAATAAAACAGCCAGCTTTAATCGTACTATGAATGTGATTGGAATACACCGAATTAGTTTGAGATATACTCATATGCCAAAGGTTTTGTAAAACTGTCACTTAACCGGAAAATGACACTAAAATGTTGGTAATAACAATGCGTGAATACTACACATTAGAGCCTACACCAGTAAAATGAGGTGTTGGCTCCCAAACACCATATGAGTTAAGATTATTAATTTCTTAAAATTATAGATGAAATAGAGGAAAGTAGGTTTATAAGCAACATCTTACGAAGATCTAAAAATTTTTTTTAAACAAATTCTTATAGAATTTTATTCATTTGCCCTACGAAAATACATAGACATATATTTTTAGGATCTGATTATTGAAATTTATTAGGGTTAGCATGTTTATAATTTATGCAGATATAAACGGTGACTAATTATTGACAGACTCAAAATTGACAGCAAAATGTCTTCTGTGGATCACATTAGTGAACCGTGTAAAACACTGAGTTCGGTGGTTTTTTGACTTAGTATAGTTCTGATCAGAACACGTTCTAAAATTAGCATAATTTGGAATATTTTCTTTTCACCTATATTATCGAACTTTGAGTAAATCAACAAAACTAATGACTAAAAGATTTACAAAAGCAAGCAGTAAGACTATAGTTCGTTTGTGCTATCTTCATTTTGAAGGGATGAATTTACAAATCTAGGTACCATATGTTCACCTTTCCTTATATGTGTATTTAAGAAGTCATTTTGCATTACAAGTATTGTCAAACATACGTAATATGTTGCTTGTTTTGGGGTTTTCAATTTCTTTTAGGTTTTTTTTTCATACCAACCAGTATAGAAGAAATGTATTTGACTATTTAGTCTTTTTATTTACCTCAATAAGATCAAAGGAACTCATAATAATACGCTTTGCAATGATTTTATTTCCACACCAATACAATATTTTATATATTTTTAAAACCCTCTTCCAAAAAAAGTATACTTTTAAATCAGATTACATGAGGGTGAACAAAACTTGATAATTGTTCTTGGAGATACCCAGATTGGGAATGTCACAAAAAAATCAGACGGCATTGTCATTTCTTTCTATGGATATTAATGGTAATAAGAAGCCACACATGCAAAAATATCTCTTTTTTTGTGTGAGAATCAGGAACCTGGTGTATATTTTGTATATTTACAAAAGTTTTCTTTTACCTTAATCTTTAAATACCGATTGTGATTGTATCACTTATGCCGTATATACTTAAAATTTTATAAAATCGTTAAGCCATGTTATAAATTACATTTCTGACAAATGTACTAACACAAATATATTTTTATTTTTTTTTTTTTTTTGTCAAAATAATAAAACCCGTTTAATGGAATCACTTATTAATATCAAATACAACTTTAATTACGGTAAGTAATTTTGTATAAGTAATAATTATTAATTTGTTTATGATATGATAACATAAAGACAAAAATAGATAACAAATTCTCAAAAAAGTACTTCATGTGTTTTGTACAATTTACTACACATAAAGAATGTCCCAACGTTTAGAAAACGTACAATTTGCCAATCTTTAAAAAAAACACAATATCTACATTTTCGATATAGAAACAAAATATATTAATCAAGAGTGAGACTTGTCTTAAAAATCGCCAAACCAATCTCAGTATCTTATAGAAACGTTTCAAACGAAGTTAGTAAGAGAGTAGACTAAATATTACATCTTCAGTCAAAGGTAGGATACGATACTACTCAGTCATCAAAAGTTAAAAGGATAAAAAAACATTCTAAAAAGCCGGATGTCTAATCCAAGGCCGACGCTACACTGTGTTTATTCAAGTGCTGCCTCACTGCATATTGCGAGCAATCTGCTCATGAGGTGTGTACTTTGACTTGTCTAACGTACGTTAAGAGTAAGCCGTGTTAGTCTCGACGCCAGCGCAGCCTGGAAATAGAAATCCGAAACAACCGTGTAAGAATGTGTATGTGAAAAACCTGCGAAACGAGCAAATTTAAAATAAATGAATATTCTTGCTCCTTATGCATTGGGAAAGCCGATAGGCACAAAAAAGTAGGGTGTTGCGTTGCGAGCCTTGCTCGTTTTACGACGCTTGCTCGGAATGGGGTGTGTGTACGTGAAATTTTGCTCGGTTCATACACTGTACAAACACACACACACACACACACACAAACACACACACACGGTCGAACACCTCGGCGGGAATAGTCAGAATGGCTTCCTGGGACCTCAAAACGTGGAGATTTAATGAAAACTCGACTTTCGAAAATCGGACCGAAATCAATAACTTCCCTTTATTGGTAGCGGGAAGTTAAAAAGTAGATATATTATATTGTTATCGGTGAGTTTTTGTTTTAGCTGTAAATATATGGTTATAATATATTTTAATGAATAAAATAAACCATTGTATACAACTTATCTAATAACATTTTAAGTAATTTAAAATAAAACAAAACCAAGTACTTGTTAACGAAAAACACTTAAAAAGTAATAATAAACTAACTAACTTTTGTTCTATTAAATTACTTCAAAATGTAAAAACACTAGCCTAGACCACCGCAACGTAAAACTAAACTGCTGGTAAGGTTATAACGTAACGAATATTGCTACATTTTGACACCAGAAAAAAAGCGGGAATTAATTAGTTTAAGATTTGGATTCTACGTTTCAGCACAATCTAGACAAAATAAAACTACTAAAAATAAATTAATACAGATCATTTGTGTGTCCACTCCTACTGGCCATCCGGGCGTTCGAGGGATTTTAACTTGTCCAGTACCGCTGGCCATCCGATCTGAGAGGAACGTAACTTGCACCAACAATTCATACTTGAGAAACAAATGGCTGTGGCCAGCACTACTGGCCATCCGAGCCCAGAGGGCTTATATTAAAAATCCTACCAGAGTGCAAAGGGTTAAGTATACTGATTGTTTATTTACAAATTCTGCCAAGAATGTCTCTTGAACTAAATTTTAAATTAAATACTGCTTTACATACTGTTTCTCATAAGCGCATAGTGTAAAATCGCTCATTTTTGCTAGTCTTTAAAATTTTACAGAATATTAATCTCAGTAAATAAAACAAATAGGTTATGTCACGTTTGTTACATTTAGAATGTTTTAGTGTTTTTCTTATTATTGTTGTTAACTAAAAGTATATTATTAATGGCATAAAACAAGCAAATAATGTTAGAATCCAAACAAACCACCGAAAACGAAGAATTACTTCCTAAAAGATCAAAAGCAAATATGAACACGAATGACGAAATTTTGTAGGGTGGCATAGCAAAAATATAAGTAAAACATGAGTGATGATATCATGCAGGTTTATTTGTCCGAAAAACCACGTTTTGTAGCGTGATCATTCATTACTCACCGCAAAAGTGCTACGTCAGTAATTGTTAGATTTACAACTCGGTTTCGACTTAGCTTACTTTATGGACTGGTAATGAAATATACTATCTCTTTAAAAGTAGCTTGGTTTCAACCTAATCTGGCATTTAGATATTTTTCATAGAAGTTTTCAAACGCTTATTCTATTCTCCGGGGAGGATTCGTTCAAATAGTTACACCACCTTTCCACCTCTACTTCTCAGTGTGCACTGTTTGTATATTTCTATTTAGACTAACTATATTGTTAAATTTCAATATTATTATCTTATGTACAAAATTGTAGCTTATTATGTTTTTAAATTAAATTCTACTATCCCAAGCACAAGAGAGAGAAAAAAATAAATGTTTATTACAAAGTGCTCTCTCAAAAAAGTCTTGTAATTTGAAACCACTGGACAGAAATTAGAATCACTATTTTTATACAATAAATATTTCATTACATTATGTTCATCATTTACAAAAAGACAAAATTAATATTTGGTTGTGGTTACCAATATTAACAAGAGCTTTTACAATTCAGTCAACTTTCAATGTGAAATTACATTGAATTATGCACAGGCAGATAATTCTGTTCTTTAATAACCAAACAATGTTTGATTTAAACTTAGACAGATTGGATTATATATTTATTTTATTCCCTGTTATGTATACAAACACATACAAAGTAAGAAAATAAAAACATAACTTCACAATAAATTATAAAATACAATAACAACCTGTAATATAAAATACAGTTAAATTTGTTACTTAAATTTCAAAATACAACACATATTAGCTATCATAGGGGAATAAAATATTTTACAACCTTGCCCTAGACGTTACAGAAGTAAATTGTAATTTACTTACAAAAAGAGTAGACAAAATGGTTATGGGAACAGTTAAATTTGAAACAAAAAATAAAAACATATTAAGGGCAGAACTTACCCCTGCTTTGTAAAATTCATTAAGATCGGGAATGGGAAACGTTGCACTCAGATTCCTCAAGTCTTTTATAGGGCACACACTGCCTTTAACCTGTAACTGATCAGGTCCAAGAGGGTGCTCTGACCAGCTTTTGACTTTTACGTGCTTGTTTTTCACTCCACTAAATAAACCCACTGTCATTTCTTCCAATTCGTCTAAACTTTCTGCAACAAAACCAACACAGTTAGTAAAAAACCTCCTCAATAGGAGCTTTGGAAGTGTTTTGCCAATTTCCTACTGGTAATTTGATTTCAGTACTGTAAACAGACTTGATCCACACATTAACATTTTTATATTCTAATCAAATTTAGATCAAACTGAAAAATGTTTTTCCTTGTATAATATGCTTTAAACATGCTGAGGATATGTTACATTGACTTGGTTTCTTACAACTTAATTTTGACAGCAGGATAAACGTTTTACAAACCTCACATTATTTCTAAATTCCTCTTCAACCTAAAATTAGAATTTTTGATTAATTATTAGGTGTACTTGATGTAGAGGTCAAGTTCCAGGTAGTACTACTCTATAAATATAAAGAAATAGTTATAAATAAATATTGAGCTTGACTTGTGAGAAGATATACTTGATAGAATAAACTTAGAACACAAAATCTCACAACTAATACGTTATATATGTCAATACAATATGTTTGGTTACTGCAATATTGGATAGAACGACTGCGTAAAGTTGCTAGTGAAAAAATGTTTGGTTACACTGGATGAAATGTGTTGTAGTTATTAGTTTGATCAATGTTGTGTTTTAAAATTAATACTAGGGGACAATCATGCCAACCTCCATACTCGTACAATTGTAAGCTATATAATTTAACGTAGCCTACATTTTAGATAAAACATTGTCCTTATATATAAACGGGAATCATTTACTATTAGGCCTACAAATACGCGTAGTAAAAATCTGCACATGATTATTTTAATAATTTGTCTTGGGTAATTCATATTTGGCCAAAGTTATCAAAATGTGGATATTTTATAAAGTATTTTGATTACAGCAACTATTCGTAAATAAAACATGACGTGTTTTTGTTGCTAATCAGTCTAATGTTAATTTTATGAAAAGTAACAAACTTTATTCGATCGATTTCGAACAAATTTGCACCAAACAAGTCAATTAGGCCTGTATAGATGCACGACTTGGTTTTGAAAAACAACCCCCTTTTTGGACAAAAAACCACCAAAAATCAGTTATTATTATTAACTAAACAAGAATTTTTAGAAAGATGCAGTTTTTTACATATGGTAGAATTAAGGGCTAAAAATAAGCCAAATTTTATCAAAATCGTTAGAGCCGTTTTTTTATTAAAAAAAAATAATAACTGATTTTTTAGGGGTTTTTTGACCAAAAAGGGGGTTGTTTTCAAAACCTTTTTTGTGCATCTATGCAGGCCTAATTGACATGTTTGGTGAAAATTTGTTCGAAATCGATCGAATAGTTTTCTCTCAAGGTTTGTATACATACAGACAGACATACTGATATACATACGGACAGCCACTCTGTAAAAACCACTTGTTTAGACTCAGGGGGTCAAAAAACGGATATTTCCACAAAAATCTCAACATCGATTTTTTTTGCGATCACTATACTTTCTCTATACTATATTATAGTGAGAAAGTAAATAAACGGTATCAGAAACTGGCACATACTTTCTCACAAACATATTTGAATTATTAAACAGATTCCCTGTGAATTCATAATTGTAGGAGGGGTAGGAGAGGTGATATTAAGATAGGAGATTAACTAATAAATATTATTATTACTAGGGGCTCTGCCCCTGGACGCTCCGCGTCCCAACCCCGGCTCGGCCTTCGGCCTCAGATGGCTGCTTCGCTTCGCTCGCAGGTGGAAAATTCGATAAAGAATCTCGTTAATCTTTTGCTCGTTTGTACATAGGTGACCGAGCATAAATTAGCTGTTTTATTTGGCAGCTGACTCAAACTCATTAAACATTATCTCCATAAGATTAACATGGGAAATTTGAAGGATTGTATACCGGGGCTCCTTCTTGGGTGAATAGCGGCTGAACGGATGATAATATATAAGACTTGACATATCTGTGAATGATTATGTTCAGTTTTTGATCCAAATTAGCTGTTTTATATATAATAGGTTTGTAACAACCAATGTTTGAATTGAATTAAAATATAGTTAGCATTTTTCGTTGATTTTTGTTTGTGTTTGTTTTTAGTTTGTCAATGTAACCTCAAAAAGGTAATACTACATTTGATAATGATTTGATCCAAATCAGTTGTTGATCAAAATCAGCTGTTTTAAGCTTTTCATACTAACAGCTGTTTTTGTGTCCTTGATAAAATCAAAAGAAATATTTCTTCTTCTTCCTTAAGATTGACCTTCCATAAGATTAACATTGAAACTTTGAGGGCCACTGGGGCGTAGCCCTAATGTCCTAGGACTTCGGTAAATGCTTGATGACATATTATCTACAGGTAATAATACACATTTTAAAACAAAAATCATCAAAATCGGTCCATTAGGAGAGGCTGGGCGATTGGAAATAGGTTTTGACCAAATTCTTTTAATATATATAGATTAGGTAGAGAGAAAAATATTCGATTGATTTCGAACAAATTTGCACTAGACACATCAATTAGACCTGTATAGATGCACGAAAAAAGGTTTTGAAATTTTTTTAAAACAACCCCCTTTATAGCCAAAAACCCCAAAAATCAGTTATTATTATTAGCTAAACAAGAATTTTTAGAAAGATGCGGTTTTTGCATAAAGTAGGGTACAAATAAGCCAAATTTTATCAAAATCGTTAGAGCCGTTTTTTTATAAAAAAAAATAAATGATTTTTTGGGGTTTTTTTGGCCAAAAAGGGGGTTGTTTTTCAAAATTTTTATCATGCATCTATGCAGGCCTAATTGACATGTTTGGTGCAAATTTGTTCGAAATCGATCGAATAGTTTTCTATCTAGCTTTGTGTCCATACAGATATACAGAGTCATACATACAGACATTTTGGAAAACCACTTTTTTTAACTCAGGGGTTCCCAAAACGGATATTTCCACAAAAATTTCAACATCGATTTTTTTTGCAATCACTATACTTTCTCTATACTATAGTGTAGTGAGAAAGTAAAAAGTATTATTGATGGCTCATCATCTATGGATAAAGATCTTTCATTAAAAATAGGAATCATTGATAACGCTTGAGTATAAGCCGCTGATGGACTGTCTAAAGAAAAACTAAATTAGTATTGACTTTTGCCAGTAGTAAATGGATGGGAGGGACAACAATTTATAAAAAAAAGGAGTTTGTCAGAAAGGGTGTAAGAAATTGATTATTGAATGCTTGATGAAGTATTTCGGCAAAAATACCAACAGTCTATGCCAAACATAATTATTGTTGTCCCAGTAGAAAAGACTGCACACAGTTTTAGCAAATTCGTTTACATATTAAAAATGTGAATAAATTTAAAAAAGTCTTGTGTCCTAAAAGAGATTGATTTGGGGTATATCAAGTAAAATTATTTTCAACTATAAATCACAGAATAAATAGAAAGATTCAAAGCTATTCAGGATAAATGAATAGGCGAGATTGCTATTCATTAGATATTATGGTCATTAAAAGATCCTATTCCTATTTTAGAGTCTATTAAACTAAAAAACCTACCTTTTCCCAATACTGCAAGTGTCATAATATTGGATGAATACCAAGTATCATGGAACTTAAGTAATTCATCTCGCACAACGAGCCCTTTCTCCTTTGGTAACGTATCCAAAGTTAATTTATTACCTAAACAAAATTTTAACTGAAGTTAATATCACAGGAAGTATATTATAAAAAAATTTTTGGAAAACATATTATTAATTAATCTTAACTAGAACTATATTGGTCATATACTTGTAATTTTATTTACGACGAAACATGAGACATCATTG
>JAGFPH010006803.1:13655-45412 GCA_018207615.1 Philaenus spumarius
ATTGAAGTCACAAGACGGACCTACTAAGGTAATTCTTATCTATATTAACTGTTTCTTCTATCGTTGATAAAACAATATGTACTACACCTATAATGTATACACACATTTGTTTCAATAAGTATCTTTGAAAAACAAAAACTCAAAAATGAACAATCAGTGCATTAAGTTTTACAAAAAAAGCCTATATTATTGAGTTTGAGTTAAAAAGAAGGTTTTTGCAGCAGAAGTTCCCGCATCAAGTATAATCTAGGTATTTCCAAGTACAATAGTTTCTACTTAAATATTTTACTAACGTATATTACTCACCGGTACCAAACCTGTTGAAATCATGATCTTTTCTTGATGTCGATTTTTCCAGCTGATCTAGTCTCCACGAATCACTAGATATGTTTTTGTCGTGTTCAGAATTAACTGCATTCACTTCCCTTTCAGTTGCAGACTCAGTAAACAGCGGACATAAGAAGAATTGTGCAAACCTAAGTCATTAACCAAAATGAATAAGAGTTCTGGAAGGGGTAAAATAGAATTCATATGGAATAAGCTGAGCGACCAAATGTCACAGCTTTCGTCAGAGATTTGATGTTGTTTCAAATGTTAAATATGAAAAATGAAGGACAAATGATGGTTGTTAAATATTCTTTAATGTTGATATTTAACTGGGAAATATCAATCTGAATTAAATATAAACAATCAATCTCTGATTTGTATAAGTATTGGTACAATGTACAGTAGTAAAAAATGAACCACGGCTCAAAAACTATACACAAATTATAATAATATGTATTACCAAACACCGCATGAATGAAAACACTTTTTTTTAAGTTTTTCAATAAAGTTTGGCCACATTATAAATTTTGTTTCATGTATATTAGTACAGTAAGACCTCGATAATCCGGCACTCGATAGTCCGGCATCCATCATCTTAAAAATTAGCACTTATTAAAAATGGCAGTTTTTGTAATTATTGAGTGATTTAGGCCCGGTCTACATTGTCTGTTGGCTCTGCATCCGTTAAAAAGCAGTGTGTACAAATCTACTGCTCAATAAACTTGTCCAAAACAAACATTTCAATAATAATTTTTCCTAAAAATCAAACCGATTCAACGATTCAAAACAATGTGCTCTCGTCGTCCTTTAAAAACGTTCCCGGTTAAAGTGCACGATTTGGAAGTGAAAGGGATGGGGGGGGGGGGGGGGTTCGAAGAATTTGTGACAGGTTGGAGTAAAAATAGCAAACCTCCACCACGTACTGACTAACGGAAGCCAACAACAAAGGGGAATAGAGCCATCCCTACCTGAGGCTGATCAGTTAGCGGCAATCTCTCTACGCAGTTTTTGTTACGTAGTTTCAACATGTAATTTACATGTCCAATAATAATATAATATAAATACATATAATAATATCATACATATGTAATTTGTACATATATATAATAACATATATGTATATATAGTACACGTGAGTTTATTTATAGTTTATTCCCTGTTTAAACCATAAGGACGACCTCGATAATTCGGTATATTCAATAATCCGGCATCACCGGATCCTCGAGCGTGCTGGATTATCGAGATCTTACTGTACTTCAAACACCCCTTCTCTTTTTTCCAAACTTTAGGTGAATTACTTCCAGAAATAGTAGAGGGATACGTTTTTTAGCAACATTTTCAATAATATCTTTCAAACTAATAATCATAAAATTCTTTAAAAAAACTAAATATCGCATGTATACTTAAATAAACCACTTTTAAATAATAACCTACACTTTTTTCCAAGCAAAATTTTATAACAAAATTTACGTAACAATCTTTGAAACAAAAAATTATAGTAAAATATGGTTTAAATTCTGATTACTAAAATATATACGACTTATCATGTTTTACAAAAATACCAAATTTCAAGTCAGACAAAATGACTGATCATGTATGGGTTCAGTTTTTTCATTTTAAAGTATGAAACCTTAAGAAAACAAATGTTTTAAGCATATATGGATTAAGCCTCGAACCAGCCTTATGTTTGGTCAATTATTAACTATTATTGTTTTATATTAAGTGTGATTAATGTCACTTATTTTGACACATTTGTACACACATTGTACACAAATGACACACACATTTTCAGCTTTCTAAGCCAAACTGTCTCTGATCAAAACAGTTGAAAACAGGTGTAATAGACAGACACTGAAATGATTCCATTGTTGGTTTTTTTTTCAGCATTTACACATATAACAAATAAATTGAAATACATACGGTATGTAACAAAATAAACAGTACTGAAATTAAAGCAGCTGTGGTTGGTATTTAAGCAGCTGTGATAACATTGTTATTGTTTGACATTAGTTAATGCTGTAATAATTCTTACCACCCCAGAGAAAGTTTTCATCGTAGAGCATTATTTTCACTCATAAGAAACAGGTAGTTCTGGCGATCCTAGTGAACTGCTTTAATGTTAACTGCTGTAGAGTTTTAGGAATGATTTCACAAATAGCTGTCAAGTAATGCCATAATGATAAGTGTTGTTCCGTCCGTCGCACAACTAGTCTTTTGACTCAGCGTAAAAGGTATGTAAACTGTCCAAAAATAGTCATTAGAAATCAAAACCACGCTAGTCTTCTTTAGCAAATCCTACAGTCTAGGAAAAGAAGCTTTCACTGAACATCTATAAAAATGAGCATCAGTAATACATCTTTCAGAAGAAAGTTTAAAAAAACTTGGTGGATTCCCAAATAGAGTACAAACTTTTCAACCTTCAAATGAAAGAGACAAGAAAGATAAAGCAGTTTATTGCTCCTCAATGTATGGTTTTCAGAAGAAAATCAAATACACTTAAATGGTTTCATCATCAAGGAAACAACACGTTTTCTTCTATTTCAACGTTCTGACAATGTCGTAGAAAAGAGAGAGCGCGTAACAGTATAGTGTGCTGTTTTAAGAAGATGTCTACCGGGTATTTCGTTGAAGATAATAACCGGAATCCTGTTACTGAAAAACCAAGAACGTTATATAAAGAACATACCTCAACCTACTGCAGGAGATCTGGCGAGGTTTTATTGTGTTAGCAATCTGGCTTTAGGTTTCCAGTGATTCCCCGAGGTACAAAATTCCCATACCCATTCCATTCCCTACTTGCCACTTATGTATGGGAATGATGAATCAAAGCCTCTTCTGAAACCACCGACTACCATTGCGGAGATTTGTGAAGAAATATCTAAACACGTTGGAAGCATGCAACTATTGCTTTTCATCAACATGTTTGAAGATCTTCAACAAAGCTCCGAGTGTTTCATAAAAATTAATAAAGTTATATGAAACATGTGCGAGTTAAACACTAAGTGTTCAACTTCCTTTTATTTGTATACAGTTGAACTCGCTTTTAACGGCCTCGGCTAATGCGTCAACTCGAACATAGCGTCTTTTTTTTGTAGGTCCGGTCAAACCGTTATCTTTTACGTTACTATAAGCACCTGTTTTAGCATCAATAAATATTTTAACCACTCGGTTGTAACGTCATTAATCTACAAAATATCAACGTCAAACTTTCAACTTCAGTTTTCTCAGAATTCGAAAAAAGTTAGAATTGCCCCTTTCCTTTGATGTCAGGCCTATTTGCTCCCTCCTCGGAATCAAACCGCGAAATAAACAAACTACGTATTTTTTCCACACGTAAAACCTACGGCGGGTCCCATCAAAGTCGGTAGAGGGGGAGGGAGTTCCCCTACAGGCAACACTGCTAACTCTCCCACCCCTCTTAAGGAACAAGAGGGAACTACGCGGTGTCAGTTGTGTGGTTTGTGTAACTAAACCCATGACCTTGCTATGAAAGTTTTCAGACAATAAAAAAGTGCAGGGAGACTCAATCGTATAGCCTGGTGACACATTTACGTAGTTGTGATCAGACAGTGTCCCCCCTACAGTAATGTTGACACTTTAAAATTGTTGCATGTTTTGTAATACAATAAGTTAATACTGTAATTTTAGTGTTTTTAATACACATTACATGTAATTACTCATTAAAACTTTACACATTAACCAATGTTACCTAATTTATAATTGTAGGTGGCCTCAGCTCCATTTATCGGGACCCTACTGTACATTAAAAGAAAAGTATAGTGTTTTTGTTTTTAATAAACGTCATGAATAATGTTGCCAATAATAGTAATCTATATATATAAAAATGAATTGCTGTCCGTTAGTCTCGCTAAAACTCGAGAACGGCTGGACCGATTTGGCTAATTTTGGTCTTAAAATGTTTGCAGTAGTTCATAGAAGGTTTATACGTAAAGAAAAATTTGAAAAGTTTCCCGAAAAAGTTTCAAATTTGGAAGAAACTCAACAGCCTTTACTGTATGAACTCAAAACCATAGCTTACAAAAACAGCTGTTCGTATAAAAAGCTTAGCAACACGTTATGTTTGTTTACAATCATTGCCATAGCAACATTACTTAGCAAATTTATAATCACTTTTAATACTCTTCAAAACTAACAGCTTTTTAAGGTTAGATTGAAAAACTATAAACAAACACAAGGAAAAATCAACGAAAAATGCTTACAGAATTATAATTCAACTCAAACATTGGTTATTAAATATCTATATAGGCCTACTTAGAGATATGCTGTTTAAAATATTGCTTATATAAAATATATCATAACTATGAATTTTTTAATACTTTTCAGAACATATTTTCGCTATCAATAATAATAACGAACAAATTATTTGACACCATGCATAACCATAAACATACACGAGTTTAAACATATTATATTGAAAACTAAACAAACTATCTGAATTAAACTAAATGCCATTAAAATATCACATTCGTAGCTTTATTTTGATATATAATTGTATATTTAAATACTAAACAATATCTTATACTAATTAGGCCTATACATTTAAAATTACAAACTCTATTTGAACCAGTTTGTTACATCCTAAATTAACGCGGATGTTACAAAGTGATTCAAATATATTTTCTACGACTCCCAGCTGATTTAAACCCTCGCTAAGAAAGGGTTAAAAGAAATTCGAAATTTTAGGGTGGTTTGGGGGGAGGTCAAAGTTACTAAAAATCCCTATATGAACGAATTGGAATGAAATTTGGTACGTAGCTTCCTTTTAGGCTGTAGGTGCTCGCAACATTGTCAATGAAATTAAGTGAAAGTCAAAATTAGTAAAAACTATAAATTAAAACTATATATTTAAAGCTTTTTCATGTTAGATAGAAGTTTACAGGAATACAATTTTCAGTGCTTTCTTAAATAGCCTTTTTTTCATGACCACAGTAGGATACGCACGGGTATTCAACGAACACTTAAAAAGAATACAATTACGTAAAAAAGACTGAAAATACTAACAACCACGGGCAACGCCGTACGGGTCAGCTAGTACTGTATAGTTGTTTGTCCTTTCACTCAAGGTAAAAAAATTACGATTTCCTGTTGGTAAATCTTTATAACGTCAACATTCGTTCGGTCCCTTTGTTGACGCTACAACCTAGTTCAACCGTATTTAAAAATAAAATTATTAAAACTATTACAATTTCAGTACTTTTTATTTTGCCGCATATTGTACATACACACAAATAATGTAAACTAATGCAAGCAGTGCTCACCATATAATAACAAAGTTTGTGCTAAACTACAGTAGTCGGAAAATGAACAAAATGGCAATCAACAAATAAATTGTACTAATGACAAGTACATTGTTAAACATTTTTATAGATATAGGATGCAGCTAATAAATAATTCACTTGCCTATCAAGAGCACCCCCTAGGTGGTCAGGAACGATATCAAAGTAATAATTGGTATCTTCGGTTGATGTACTGGCATTACTGCTGCCACCGTGTTCTGACAAGAATTTACTGTATTCATTCTCCAACGGGTATTTCTCAGTTCCAAGAAAGAGCATGTGTTCACAGAAATGTGCTAAGCCTGGTAATTCTTCTGGGTCACACATAAACCCTGCAACAAAATAATTACGTTAAGAAGACCATTGGTGTTATTATTTTATATTTAGTTTACATATTATTTATAATAGTTGTGAAAATAACATAAATAGTCAATATTTTTTAAGTATTACAAAGTGTTTGCCTTGATATAGCACACCAAACTATGTGGTACAACATTTTTAGGAAACTGAATTTTTTTTATTCATTGTTTTTTATTGCTTCTGATTTACAAAATTATAAATGAATTCTTACAAATAAATATATTTTTAAAACTAAACAAAAATGACCTGCTCACAAAAAATTACAAAAACAATAAAGAAAACCCTGAAACAATAATAAAACCTGTGTGGGGTGGTTTTAAAACAATATATATACATACATAAAACAAAATTCAAAGATAAAGTTGAGTTATCTGCAGCCGACGGAGTTCCCAATAAATACACATAATTATTTACATTTAAATCTAAAAACAAAAATTTGACTTCTAATATTTTATAAACAATGCATATATATTTATAACTTAAATTGACTTACATATACACAACACATATCCATTATAAGAGCCTTAAAAAACCAAATTTTTTCTGTTAAAACAACTATTTCACGATATGTTTATCATAGATATGTAGATATACACTATACACAGGCACTCAGATTTAGCATACATATTTGCAAGGATACAAGACCTGAACATAACACCAAAACGTAACATTCAAGATATTACATTAAAATAAGAATGTACATCTTCAAGTTCGAGCAAAATATTATGCAGCAAACTGGAGAACTTATCTCTGTTCGAACATGATTACAAAATAAACGGTACCAGGAACTGACACATACTTTCTCAAAAACATATTTAAATTATTAAACACATTCACTGTGACTTGTAGGGTGGGGTAGGAGAGGTGATTTTTTATTAAGTTGGAGATTAACTAATAAATATTATTATTATTATCTAGAGAGAAAACTATTCGATCGATTTCGAACAAATTTGCACCAAACATGTCAATTAGGTCTTTATATATGCACGAAAAAAGTTTTTGAAAAATTTTGAAAAACAACCCTCTTTATGGCCAAAAAACCTCCAAAAATCAGTTATTATTATTATTATTAGCTAAACGAGAATTTTTAGAAAGATGCGCTTTTTTGCATTAAAGGCTACAAATAAGCCAAATTTTATCAAAATCGTTAGAGCCATTTTTTTATAAAAAAATAATAACTGAATTTTTTGGGGGTTTTTTGGCCAAAAAGGAGGTTGTTTTTCAAAATTTTTCAAAACCCTTTCTCGTGCATCTATACAGGCCTACTTGACATGTCTGGTGCAAATTTGGTTGACATCGATCGAATAGTTTTCTCTCTAGCTTTATATACATACAGACATACATACAGACAGACATTTTGTAAAAACCACTTTTTTGGACTCAGGGGACAACATCGATTTTTTTTGCGATCACTATAATTTCTCTATACCATAGTATAGTGAGAAAGTAATACAATTAAAAATTGTAGGTGCTAGATATGCTTAAGATTCCATATAAATAGTGAAATTTGGTTTAGGAACAAAAACATTTGATCTACTCCGCAATGTCAAAGTTCTTGGCCCTAGAGTGCCATCTCTATCCCCACTTCAGTCAAAAAAGATTCTCAATACTTTATACATTAACAGATTTTTAAAAGGTAATATATTCAGTTTTTTTTAAAGAGGTGCACTGTGTTCGGTTTTGGGTTTGTACGATAAGGTACGAACAAAATTCTTCTGCAGCGTAATTATTGGTTTCAATGTTGTAACATAAGTACCTTTCCAAATTGCGAGACCATATTCTAATTTAGAATTAAACAGTGCAAAATAGGTCATTTTCAATACTTTCACATACGTATCTGAGCATATAAAATAGCCTGATATATTTTATTAATTTATTTTTTAGGTAGGTTGTGTGTTTCTTCCAAGTAAGCTTGGAATCGACAAACAATCCCAAATATTGAATTTCTTGAACTTGTTCAATCGGGGGACATGGACGTAAATTCATATTGCAGTTTATCTCGTGGTACTTTAGTGGAACAGAGAATATAGTATATTTTTGGTAGTACTAAAATAATATATTTAGATTTTCCTCTTTGAATGACCATGTAATTTCTTGTAAACCACCAATCCATTGCACAGATGTCACTTTACATGTAAGTATGCAGTTATTCCACAGTGTCCGCTTTACAAAATAAAGCCGTGCCACTTGCAAATGCTACCAACTCACCCTTAAGGGTCGGCTCTAGCTGTCGGCCATGTTGGCTGACACTCCATAAGACCAATGTTAAATTAAAATCCAAATTTTTATTTTATTTTTTATCGGAAAATTGTAAACGATATGTCATTTTAAAGCTATGGTCAATATGCATGCAAATGGCTTTTTAAAAATTAAGAAAAATATTTTGTTTAATATTTATTAACAATTTAAAACATCGATTTTTATTATTTTTTTTATGTTGTCATTACTAATTATAGCGAAAAACTACCAAGCCATTCGCCTGAAGAATTTCGTCCCCAAGATTTTGTTTTTTTTTTTAAACGCTATTTGAACAATTGCGGGTTTTAAATGGATTTAGGCTGAGCAATGTCCGTGTAACCTACCGCCGCTATAGTTTGATTTTAAATATTTATTACGTTATAACTATTAATTATAGCGAAAAATTACCAAGCCATTCGGATGAAGAATTTTGTCCCCAAGAGTTTGGTATTTTAAAAAAAATGCTATTTGAATAATTGCGGGTTTTAAATAGATTTAGGATGAGCAATGTCCGCGTAACCTACCGCCGCTATAGGGAGTCGCAGGTTGCTTTCTGTTTTACTAGAGCCGACCCTTAATTGCACCATTGCATAAAGTGTTAACATATATTTAAAATAATGGGCCAGGGAGCACCGAACCCTGAGGAACCCCAGTTCGCTCAACCCTAAATTTACCTTAGTTAAAAAAATCTAATTTAAAAAAATTTAATAAAAAAACGAATTTACTGTATAGTTTCTGGTTAAAATACATGAGAATAGTTAAAGCAAATAATATAAATATAAAAGTTGAGTAAAAAATATTTTATGACATAATATTCCTTCTACTCCGTTGTGCCCATTTGGATTAGAAGCTTAGTTTCTGAGACATCTGAGAAAATTTGGTGTGTTTCTAAAATGGTGGCTGAAGTTTTTCTCAGAAATCAGGCAAACTCATCTATATATTAATTTGAAAAGGTTTTTTGTAATCCGAGTGAGATCTCGAGTTCTATTGGTCCGATTGACATGCGGTTTGTGTTAAATGAAAGGTAATTAACTCTATATGTGCCCATTTTACTTGGATTTTAGTAATTACAGCACTAAATTTTCTAAAAACGGAAATTAAAATCTCTTATGGCAATTTAACATGGGGAAAATTTTTAGGCCTATTCCAAGTGAGATCTCGAGTTCTATTGGACCGATTGACATGCAGTTTGTGTTAAATGAAAGGTAATTAACTCTATATTTGCCCATTTTACTTAAAATTTTACTATTCCATCATTTAATATTTTTAAAATGTAATTTAAAATATTTTCTATTCAATAACATTGTATTTACTGATCAACTGATTATAACAGCACATGTTTTATTATCATCTGGAGTTCTATTGGACATAAAAATATATAATAGCACAGATCAGCTGATTATAACAGCACATGTTTTATTATCATGACATGGTTAGTTTATGTTGTAATTTACTTTATTGAAGTAGGTTATGTTTAATTTTGCTGTTGCTTAATTATGTTTTTCTGTTTATAGTTCAATAGTTATGGAGGTGAACGGATAATTAGTGATGATGAAATTGTCTTTTTAGTAAATTTAATAAATCAATTTAAATAAATTTAATAAATCAATCAATGATGAAATTGTCTTTTTAGTAAATTTAATAAATCAATCTCTTATTAAATCAAGCAACTAGGCCTACATTAATTGCAAAAACTTCGCACAGGTTAGCTAGGGTTCCAACAGGGAGTTGGGGAGTGGGGGGTTGGCGTGCGGAGCACGCAGGGGTCTCCCCTAGTATTACTTATAAAGAAGACCTACTTGACTAATTAAAAGTTTCCAACTTTCCATTAATTAATCCGGAAGGTAACACTTATTTAGAGCTAATTTTACTGGGCTATAAACTAAAATAATTGTTGATGGCGTTCTCTGTACAATTTCCTACAACAAAAATAAAATAAGACGTAAGGAAAGGGCCATGTGGTGAAAGCATCTTCCTATTCAATGGACGGTTAATGATGCAATATACTAAGTGGAAGGGTGCCAGATAATTAAAACAAACAAGGAAATACTGTGTGGGATTATTGGCAAACATTTCAATCATTATACAGAAAACTTCAAGGCCATCTAGTTGAAATTATTTAGAATTTACAAAGATCTTAAGATTAGCTAAATAATTTAAGAGCAAAATACAGGGTGTGGCAGCATAACTTCCTTGTTTTAAACTTAATAAAACCCATTGTATGAATCAGAAAATTTTTATTTGTTTTTTATAATGTAGGCAGTTTTGAAGATCATATCAGGTAGGTGACGACCTCCATTCTCCATACACTGATAAGACCGATTTCTGGCGTCTGTCATGACTCTTGCCAGTATATTAGGGGTTATGTTGGCAATTTCTTCCTGGACGTTGGTCTTCAAATCTTGTAGGGTCCTTGGTCGGTTCACATAAATAAGGGATTTCAAAAAACCCTATAAAAAAATCATAAGGGGCCAAATCGGGAGAGCAGGCCAGTCAATGCAAATCGCCCCTAATTGAGATGAGGCGCTCTGGGAAGTTTTCCCTCAAAACCGCCGACGATGCTCTTGAAGTGTGAGCCGTTGCACAGTCTTTTTGGAACCAAAAGTCCCCTAAGTCCAAACTCATCTTGTCGTGGAAAAAAATTCCTTTAACATGTTTACATACCAGGCCAAATTCACTGTCACTGCGACTTCATTTTCCTCAAAAAACCTGGGACCAATAAATGCAGCTGAGGAAATTGCGCACCATACTGTGACCTTAGATGAATACAAAGGCTTTTGATGCAATTCTCAAGGATTGGTGTCAGCCCAGTATCACTTGTTTTGTTCGTTGACAGATCCACACAAATGAAAATGGGCTTCATCAATAAAAAAAAAACAATAGCATCCTCAGGTCGTTTGCGCGCTGAACGCCTTGGTGATCGCAACATTGAAACTCTCACTTCCTCAATATTCTCCGGTGATCTAATTTGCCAAGGGACTCCAGTTCTTCGTTTGTCACACTTGCAGTGACCCATGTGACAATTGATTTCCGGTCCCGGACAAGGGCCAACGGGGCTAAATTAAAGCGATTCCGAATTTAGAATTCGCGGTGAGTTGCGATAACAGAACATCCGCTCAAAAAGTAGGCCTCCATAGCAAACGCATGCTCCTCACTGTTAGAACGCATGATGGCGACTGCCCTTCGTCGAAACAAAACTTTATAGTCCTGCCTCTCGAATGAGACCACTAGCGCTCCGCTACGACATCAACCGACTGAATGGCGAGCATTTAAAAAAAGGAAGTTATGTTGTCGCACCTGTATATGCACTTTTTCTGGATGATGTCAATAATTTATATACTAAATTGTATTCTAAAATTAAAAGATATGAATTCACACTTAGCGATTTTTTGCTTTATTTAAATGAGTATTCTAGACATAAATAATCAAGGCTATTGTGGTTAATCTTCATGGTTCTTATGTGACAATAACTGATTAAGTTAATTGGTCTTGCAAATTAATTATTGCTAATGTGTTGTTGCTATGTATGTTGTGCCCATCAAACTATACATTTGATTGAAAATTAAACTGGCTGTACAAATTTACTATTTTTGAATTATTTTAATTTAAAATGTTTAAATGGCCACCCTTTGAAATGGATTATCAGAACAAGTTGATTACTTTTTTCAAACTACATTACTAACTGACTAATGTGCAATATTTCAACTCAATCGGTTAAGCTGCTCAAGCAATATAAATTATTAAGAAAAAAAAATAAAAATGGCGGATAGCTGGTAAAAGAAGCGTTTCCGAACATATGTTTATAGGAAGTTTTTTCTTTAATTTGATGCATGTGACTTCCATATTAGCAGTGCCAGAATCACCCTATACCAGGTGTCCCAAAAGTCCCAACCGCCCCTATTATTTTTTTTATTAATGTAAATAGACAGATTTGCTTTGGGGATTGTTAACATGAACAAAAATTGAGTTTTTTGGCATATCGTAAATTTTAACCCCTCCCTCAAAAATGGGGTATTTTGGGGGTAAGTCAAAAAATTTAAATGTGAACCCATATTGAGCGACACCTCATTTTAAAGGCATTGATAAAAGAAGATTGGCGCAAACTGGAGGTCTGTATGTTGACTCTATAAACATAATGGCCAATCAAAGTTATAACTTTTCCCCATTTAAATAACATTGAAATGTTAAAGATGATACATCTGTTATTTTTTACAAGGATTTCATCTAGTAAAAAATCCAGGTTCGGCACAACCTTGCAAATGCGTTGTTACTGTGCATGTTTGTCGACTCCTAATAGTAAAAAGTCCAGTACCTGGGAATTCCAGAAGGCTTAGCTTTACTTTTTTTATACAGTAGAACCTCGGTTAACCGAAATCTGGTTAACCGAAACCCGGGTAAACCGAAACGGTTCCGTAAATACGGTATACAATAAATAGTATTATTAAATATTTTAAATCGAATTCAAACAAACTCAACTACTATGGAGTGTGAATAAATAAATAGTAACATAATTTCATACATCGACACGTGGATTTAGGAATACAATTATTTACGATAAACATTTTACAGTAATTATAAGTACGTAATATTATGTAAACAGCAAGGCGCTGCGCCAAGCTTCTTTCTCCTGAAAGAGTGCCTACGTGACTTATCGGTGATGCGCGGCAATGCGAGGGACGATTGACGTGTCCTTGAGATGATTCACCACCCCCACCCCGTCCCCACTCACCGACCTTGCAATTTCCCCATTGCCCGCCCTCAGTCACTGTTACAGTAGAGCTGTTAACGTGTTGCAGTAGTGTACCGTCTGTAATAATACGTAATGTACAATGCTGTAGTAACTTCAGTTGTTCAGTTTATAGTATTTTCTAACCCATTATAACATTTTTTGTAGCTGAAATAAAACACTGTATTATATAGAGATTGTTTGTAAATTCATTTTTCCTACACACCATGTTAATAGGCTATTTTTAGCATATGATGGTTTAACCGAAAAATTGGTTATCCGAAATGCCTCTCCCCCCTTTATTTCGGTTAACCGAGGTTCTACTGTACTGATTTACTATGTTTTATAACTTAGATTGAGTGACCTATTAAGTTTTGGACCTGAAAACATAACATTATTTTTATTCTCTTTATTTTACTTTAATAAAAAATACAAATACTTAAATTGTATAAAATATTTTTATATACCTACCCAATAGGTCTATGTACATACAAATCTGTTATAACTTTTTGTTTAAGTTATATAAATATTCCTTAGACTTTAACCAATAAAATTGTGTATAACAATAATAATATTAACCCTGGAACTGGCAGAGGGACATATATAACCCTCTCTCAGGCGCAGAACGCAACAATTTCGAACATTAGCGAAAATTCGCATATATTTGCATAATCGATAATTTAACCCACTTAGAATAATCCAATCGTAATAAAACTGGCACCATTGGAAAGGAAATGAATTAAAATTTAATTTTTGTATTTACAACTTTTTCGTAAAACGTATATTTACATACGTAATCACCGTTTTAAAATATGCACAACGGTCTACAGCTATTTCCGTGCGCGAATCTGCATACAATTGTACTGTTATTTCCCACTTCTTCAACGTTCAAGACTATCTACACAAATATTTCTTTGGCTATTATAACGATACCATTGGATTCGTCAAGATTTTATCTTTCTGTTGGTGCCTTCTAATCAGATGTCACTATAAAAATAGTATTTTTTCCAAGAATTACTGTAAACCCTTGCGATTGGACAGTTTTTCAACCAATGAAACAGCTCATTTGTCAAGTGATTTTACGCCTACCATATCAAATGTTTTGACAGATTTCTTTACACCATTTTGTACAGCAAAGTCTGAATTTTGTAACGGTGGGAATTAATCCAGAAATAACCGGTTTTTTGTCTGTCTAGACGACAATTGAAATGTACATAATTATTACGTTCTAGAGAGAAAGTCTAGCGCGTGGGTTCCCACGGTATTCAAATGTCCCATTCTATATGCAGTGTGTAGACTGGTGACTTTTCATTAGATTGATATCATTTTGTTATTCAAATAAATATAACTCAAACACTTTTGTGAACTAAGGAAAGACAAGTATACCGTTCATTTCTTTGATTTGTCCTCTACACTTTGTTATAATATTTCATTTTTGGGCAAAGCATATATTAGTAAATGACGTTACAATCTAGGCCTAGGTTTGTTACCAGTCGTGTACTTGAAACATAAAAACTGTTTTTTTTTTTCAAAATTGTAACGTGCTGTCGGCTCACTGTTACAATCAGGTCCTAGTTCAGGCGCCATTTTGTAACGTGCTGTATCTTGCCAGCCGTTTACAAACAAATTTTATTAATAAAAATAAAAAAAAATAAAAAATTTGACAAGTTTTTTCTAAGTGAATTTAATAAAAAAAAAAAACCTTTTGCTGCGTAACAATTACTTGTAATATCATACTTTCAATTTGTATACTTTACTTTATTAATATAATTATCAATTCTAAAACTATAAGATACTATTCCCTTAACCACAACAAAAACAATCAAACATAACCCCAAAATTGAAAGCAGGTTATGTTGTAGTCAGATCTGTGATTATCACAGTTGACTACCAAATCTCTGTTACGCATATTTTCTTGAACATCTGTGCGCTCGGTTGTCAACTACTGGGCCCGTGACTCTAAGATGACGAGATCTGTGTTTTATTCACAGATCCCATCTCCCAGACTCACAGACTGCGGCAAACAAACCGACGCCATTTTATATCACTTAAACTACACTGACTCTAAATTTCATAACCAAGGTTCAATTTACCATGAAGTACTTCTAGGAAGGAAAGAACTCAAATTAAGAAAACATAATAGTTGGCAAGTTGGCATTAAACTTTTAATGCCACATTTTAAGATTTAAACACACAACAATATTGGAAAAAAGTATTGGCAAATCATAATACATAGCAAAACAGCTTCAAGCACTCACGCATACATTCTAATTATCAACCTTTTGAATTTAAACATACAACAATATAAATTATTAAATTTTTTAAATGCAGACTTAGTTATGATTAAATTTATTACTTACGTACATTTTTTGTTTTATAGTGCACTTTTGTTAAAAGAAACTTATGATATTTTTAAATGACTTTAAATTGAAATTACACCCTCAACTAAAATTTTCCCTCTTTCATGTTTGTTCGTAGCACTCTAGCCTCGTCGTATCAAATTCACTTTACACTTGTAAAACGTTTAGATGAGAAACATGTTTCAATTCGTACTCACTCACAAGCGTCCGCCATAGTCCATTTTAAACCGACGCTACCAACGAGATTTACAAAGTTAGTTTTCTTTACTCCGCCACGTACGATTTACGCCGTTTTACGTGCACAGCACTGTCTCTAGTAATCGTAGAACATACTTTTACGGTATTTACACTTCAAATACCGCAAAAAACCACATTTGTGAATTCATTTCACCACCAACCTACAACAGGTCCTTCTTGTATCAGATCTCGGCAACAAGTAACAAAGGCATGGCTTTCCGCTTCTACATCGTGTGACAATGACGTCATATCACGTGATGCTTTTCCAGGGGACCGCAAATATGTCTCCCTACTCGTAGTTATGCATACTACCAACATATCAAATCAAAATTCTGTTCTTCCTTATTACAACTATCCCCTAGACTAAGTTACTCATACTACCAACATCTCAAATCAAAATTCTGTTCTTGCTATAACTACAACTGTCCTTTTAATGTTTATCAACTGTAGGCTAGAAACCGAGTGAATCAAGCTTCTTCAATTTACTTTAACACTGTACGATGTTTTGTATTTTAGACCTTGCTAATTTTATGTAAGTTTCTTGTTTTAAAATTGAAATTAGATATTAAGTAAACTTTTATTTTGTATTATTAAAAACGTCTGCATTTCCCTTTTGAATTTCTATTTTTATTATTTATTTATAAAATACTAAGTTTTAAAATAGGCTAAAATGTCCAAAATTTACATAGCAACTCCCTTTACGTTATACCCCTGTTTAATTAATTAAAATCCCTGAAACTCACATATTATATTACAAAATAAAAAAATTAAAATTGATAAATGTTTTTATACAGTTCTATTTAGAACTAAATTACGAAACTTTTTTACACTTACGAAAAAAATACAAAAAAATTTTTTACTGCTTGTTATGTAGGCCTAAAGTTGAACTTTTTCCTTTCGTTACTGAACATTTTTTGTTTCTTGAGCTAATAACTTTTACAATTTCAAAAGAAACTAATTTTTAGTGGCATATTTGAATTCTTTGAAGTTTCTTCTACAAAAAAGCTATTGAACACTTTTGGATTGGGGTTCGTTTACTATTTTTGGCGAAATTTTAAAAATAAGCTTGCAAAACCCTAAAAACGGGCTGGCCAATTTTAGCTTTAACATTGCCAGTTTAAGAGTTAATAATTGGAGTGATTAGAGGGGCCAAGAATCTAATGGTTCTCATTCAGTCAGCCACCTTTCTAACATAGAAACAATATATATAGATATATATATTTATAAATTGGGGACCTGAAACATACAACAAAAAGGTCTGCCAGTTTTAGAGGTTTTTACTAATATAGTGCAGCCTATTACACACATGCAAAAACTTCAAAAATAGGCTAATGTATAAAATAATAATGGGTAATTAATTACCTTATTTTTAACAGTCGAGCACTCTAAAATATATCCTTTCTGGATTACCTGTTTCGGTGGTTCATGCCACCATCATCAGATCCCCATTAATTACCCATTATTATAATAATTGCATTCTTGGAAGCTAAATAACATCATGTTTAATGTATAAAGCAAATATTTTAATAACTACATGTATAATTTAGTTACAGTTTATTTAAACACATAAACTTATCAACTTAACACAAATTTAAACAATTATACTCAAATGCACAGCAAAAATGTAGCACTAAGCTATATAAGTTTGCAACACGACAATAAATAATGAAAAATTGTTTATCAAGTAAACCCCTTTTAACATATTCAAAACTTAAAGACAGTTATTGGCGGCTCACACAATTCCGTTACCCTACTGCAGGTGTGTAACAAAATACTCCATTACAAAAGTTTTTGTTTTTTGAGACCTTAATGGTTATTAAGTATGTAAATGTAATTTAGTTTAAAATACGTTTATTGCAGTTAACATTTTTATTCATAGCATTAACTAAAACCATAGAAATACCAAGCCAGAATTACAAATAATTAAAAGAACAAAGCTTACCAACGTTCACATTGATAGAAGCTGCTGATCTGTCTGTTGTTGAATCACTGATCAAGAGAATTTTTAAATCATTTTCAAGTACAAGTCCTCGGTATAATCTTTTATCTTCAACAGATTTGATGATATTGTCATACCTTTTCTTAACCCGTGACATGGTAGAGGTAGAGAACAAATTTTTCCGTAATACTTTTGGGCTCCACCTAGAAATGAATAAATACCATAAACAAAATATAATAAACACAGTAAGTAATGCTTACAACAAAACCGTTTATAATTGACCGAGCGAAGCGAGGTCTCCATTTTAGCTCGACCGTTCGGCATTTCGTCTGTGTGTCTGTCTGTCTCACGATTGCGGCCAAACGCCTTGACTGATTTTTTGCATGAATGTTCCGTATTCCTAGGCCAAGCCATGTACAGTATATATACGGTTTTTGCCATTTTTCATTTTTAACCCCTTAAATAAAATAAAAATGGCGCCCTGACCATTTCTCTCAGTGTAAGCTTTTTTCCAAAGCCAGTTTGTGGCTTAACCGTAAGTCGAATTTAGAAACTATTTAATAACATTTTGCCGGTAGAAAATTTGATTTTCAACAAAATTGTATTCTTGATTTTTTTCCGTATCTCTAAAGCCGCGGTCAAACGCTAGTAACTAGCCGCTGGTAATATCACCAGCAACCAGCGCAGGAGAAAGGGTTCACATTTGAATGTGCAAGGCTAGTTAATGACTGTTGTTGTCTTGAAAACATCAGCTGTTTATTTTTTCATATAAACATGTATTATGTGGGTTTGTAAATTCCACCTTCTTTTTCTTCTGCATTTAGAATAACGTATGAATGTTATAAAAATGAATAGTGATATGAAACTGATTAAATGTTTATATGAGACCGTGATTTTCATTATTTTTATCGCGGCATTATACAGGGTGTATCAGGAAGAAACGGAAAGAATTGCAGGACGTGTTCTACTGGTGAAAATAATGAAAAAAGTTCCTATAAACATAGGTCCGCAAACGCTTCGTTTTCCAGATATCCGCCATTTTGTTTTTTGTACAAAATAATTCATATGTATAGAACGGTTTGATTGATTGAGTTCAAACTTGGTATTAAGTTTAACCTTACAATGATATACCTCAAGAAAAATATACAATTAAATCCAATCATGCGTTTCAAAATGGCGGCGGTTTGAAAATTTCAAACCTAAATTACTCCAAAACTGTACTTTTTAACGAAAAATGTCAAGACACCTTTTTTGTAGCCCTTTTGATTCCCTATCGGATGGTTTAACTGTCAAAACAATCGGATGAAGGATAATAGCTAAGTTAAAAGGTAATGACAACAAATGTCCATACAATATTGTAGTATTTACTGTGTTGGTATAGGATGCCGGGTTGAACAAACCAATTATTACACATTACTTAACTGTTATCCTTTATCCGATTGTTTTTAAAGTTACACCATCCGATAGAGAATCAAAAGGGATACAAAAAAGGTGTCTTGACATTTTTCATTAAAATGTACAGTTTTGGAGTAATTTAGGTTTGAAATTTTCAAACCGCCGCCATTTTGAAACGAATTATTGGATTTAATCGTTTATTTTTCTTGAGGTATATCATTGTAAGGTTAAACTTCTTACCAAGTTTGAACTCAATCAGTAAAACCGTTCTCTAGATATGAATTATTTTGTACAAAAATCAAAATGGCGGATATCTGGAAAACGAAGCGTTTGCGTACCTATGTTTATATGAACTTTTTTCATTATTTTCACCAGTAGAACACGTCCTGCAATTCTTTCCGTTTCTTCCTGATACACCCTGTATATGACAAATATTATCTTTAATTTTAAAAAACATGGACGGGATTTGCAAAATCATTTTTTTAAACTGCATTTTAGGTATGCCTATATTAGGATTGAAATCTTTAAGCATAGTTGCACAGTATTATAATAGCCTAAATCTTAAATAACAAAAATTGTAGGCCTAACTACAATTTTGTTTTGTTTCTGAGTTTGGATTTTTTAGCCGTTAATAATAACTACTCATTTTATGAATGGTATTTTAATAAACGTGACAATAATAACCAATATAATGCATTTAAAATATTGATTATAAAAATTTAAAAAATCAATGACAACACTATAATGGTTACAAGAGCATGATTCAACAGAATTAATTCAACATTTTAGTATAATTTAATTCCACATAATTGTAATTTTATATTGGAAATGGCCTACAACTCCTTCACCAGCCACTAGTGAGCTACTAGGGGTTCACATTGGCTGGCTGGCGCCAGCGAGGAGGTCACGTGTCTGCTAGCGGATAGTAGCCAGCGTTAAAAAGTTAAAACATGTTCGACTTCTGTTTTCGGCTAGTAAATACCAGCCACTGGCATTATCCAGCTGCTGGTGCTGGGTCAGACTACGCTGGTTCCTGGTAATATCACCAGCGGCTAGTTACTAGCAGCTGGTAAACAGCCTAGTCTGACCGCGGCTTAACGGTAAGCTCACAAAATGGCCGTAACCTTTAAATTTGTTAAAAATCGTCCAAGTTTTTGTATTTCAACCATGTTTTATACGTTTATTCTAAACCAATTAAAAAGTGTTCTAGCTTTTTTGTAGAGAAAGGTTCAAATAATTTATATATGCCAGTAAAAAATTGATAGATGTAAATTTTTCAAAGTTATTAGCTCAAGAAACAAGCATGTTCAGTAATGAAAGGAAAAATTTCAACTTTAGGTCTACATAAAAAGTAGTAAAAATTTTTTTTATAAATGTAAAAAAGGTTCGTAATTTAGTTCTAAATAGAACTGTATAAAAATATTTATCAATTTCAAATTTCTTATTTTGTAAACACCAGTTTTTATGTTCCTACTACAAGACTGCTAACAAAACTAGGCCTGTTTTGAATAGTAATTTTGGAATGACGTCTTATTATAAGAAAGTGTAGAGAATAAAATCAAAGAATTGAACTGTACATTTGTAAATTATTATTTCATAAAAGTATTTGACTTAGCTTTATTTGAATTACAAAATGAGACGAAACAAATAAAACCTCACGGCGATAAAGGACATACAAAAAATGACCGTTGGACAGCGTGGGAAGTGTTGGTACATGGGTTGAGATCACTATCACGACGCTTTAACATCGTTTGTTTTCATTATTTCTAATATTGGAATATGATATGGAACTGTAAATAAATTGTTAAGTTTTATTTATGTAAGTATGTAAATATTTAATTCTATGTTTTCCCTCAATAACGCGATATTTTTAGCTACCTTACGCATTATTAACCTAAATAAAACAATGCCCCCTAAAAGAAAATCTTGAGCAGTTAAAGCTCAAGAAAAGAAAAAAAAAGAGAACTAGAAACCCCGGAAATTGGAAAATAATGTTTCACTGGCTAAACCTTCTGCTTACTTCCTTACTGGCACACTATTTTTAACCTAAGCTCAAAACCACATTTGTTACCGTATTTCAACGTGTGAGGTCTACTGTTCGCAGAACTACTAGTAATTTTATAAGCTTATTATAAATAATTATAAAGCTTATAAGTTAACACTTTGAGCCTTTACCTTTAAATTGTAATAGCCTATACCTCTTAATGAGTAAATACTATGTTGCAATATGGTCGGCATAAATACATTAACTGCAATAATTCTTATTCATATTGTTGTCTAGGTTTTATGCTACAGTTTATTGCATTGTTCATTATGTCGTTATTACTCAACTATGGCTAAGCCAACTGAGTGGTTATGTATTACTTTTACAGTAATATGAGTCAGTGTTGCTTTGTGTGTTCAAGGTCAATGTGCCCTTGAATATTCAAACAGGAATGTAAACAATTTATGCCTAGAGATCTAAATAATTGATTACTTCATTTAAAGAATGAATAATTCTCAAACATGAAACCACAATTAGGCCTATTTATTTGTCATCAAATCAAACCAAGGGTATGATTTATAAAGTTTTAACAAAAACTCTAAAATTTTACCTTCCTGTGATTTTGTTTCCCTATAAAGTCTTGAAATAGGATATTACTTAATAAAATTGGGGGTTTCCCATTATTCTCCTATTTATTTGTATTTAGGGCTAAAATGTTGTCCGTCATCATCCAGCTTATCTGTTGAAGAAATCAATGAATCTTGCTGGTAAAGAGAGGAAAACTATGTTGTAATATGCAGACTGGTAGGTACAGACCGTTGCACGGTGCTTGGCGTGTAGGAGAGGTTGTGTGAGAGAGATGGACAATGTCTCCCACCACACTTCCCCTTCAGATGCCTTGTACAGTCACCCCAGCCAGTTTAGCAAGGTCAAAGTAGCGCTCCAAATCGCTCTGTATTGGTAAAGTAAAATAAACAAAACACACGTTAAACTACTTATTTTATTTTACATACAAACATTGACGAATTTTCTTTAATGTTGGTAGGCACTTTTCAGTCAAATAGAAATTATTTACTATTCGACGTACAATACCAACATCAAAGTTGTCAATTCTTGTAATTTTTTTGGCATCTTTCTTTTTTTATTAGGAGTTTCAAAACTTGAGTATGTTTCCTCCAATTTTGTTTTTTCTGCACTCAATCTTGTTAAAATACGTTTTGAAACTCCGCAAGCGGTTGACATTAGATATCTATAACTTTTTTGGGATCTATAACAAATCTGGATTCCCTACCTTCAAGTTCCATAAAATTCAAAACATTTGTCATGACTTCCCGTGTCTGGCTTTTCAGTACTTTACCGTTTAGTGTAGACTGAAACTCTACCGGCATATTCATATTAAATGCAATAACAAAAAAACGGCACTCTCAAATTAAACTATAAAACTCAACTCAAGCTATTTTCACTACGCTGCGGCTACGAACTGGTGTGAGTGTACAACGTGGCAGCGTGTAGTGGGAGAAAGCTGGCAGCACGCATGCGCCAACCAGGCGCCAAGAACCGTGCAACGGTCTGTAATTGTTTTTTGTTTACAGTAGGGCCTACAGATATAACAGAAGAACAGATATACTATCTTAGCCCAGTCAAATAAGGAAATTATAAGGTTTTGAAATTATAAAGTCAAAGTTTTGAACCTTGTAGTATTTTTGGAAAGGTTTAACTAATAATGAACATATCAAAAGTTCTGATAGATCGAAAGGTGGTGAGCGGGGAGGGGGGGGGGGACAAAATATGTGATGTTTTTTAGTTTTTCGTCAATATCTCGGAAAATATGGGTTGAATCAAAAAAGTGTCCATTATCAAAAATTAAAATAATTAAATTATCTACAAAAATTATCCTTATCATTTTTTCAGTAGAGCCAGTAGTTTACGAGATTCAGTATTCTTGTTCAAAAATTTAAAAGTTTAATGGAAGTTAGATAAGCTCCTTAAACAACTGTAACTGGATTGATTTTATTTTATTTACATAAGATATAATAAATTTTTATTATAAGACAACAAGTAATAATTATATATAATGATGTATATAGGGTGCGTCGGAACTCTTGTCACATATTTTCTGCGATTTTTCCTGGATCCAAAGTAAACACCAAATCACTGTTCATGTGTCTAAAATGATTTTGGTTGTCGAACTGTGACCAAAATGCGTTTTGTATTAACAAATGCGTATCTAAAAAATGACTAAATAATACCAAATTTGTATCAATCCTTTGTAATTACACAAAAAATTCTTCGGTAAATATGAAGATGAGGGTGACCAGAGGTAATGGGATTTTTTAAATATTTTGAAAGTACAAGTTAAACTGACTCTAAAAACACATTAGGATTTTTGTGGGAAACAAATATTATAGAAATTGCAATGAAACTAAAAAAATACAGTTTAACGTTAGCCGTTTTCGCTGTTTGCACTAAAGAAAACAAAGTAAACACTTCACACCAACTTAGTAAATAATAAAAATATTTTTTTAAATAAATGAAAAAAAATAGTAGGCCCTATAATACGCCAAAAATTTATTATAAATCTTATAAAACTTGGAATAGCAAAATATTAACACTGAAAGTTATAAAACGACATTGAATGCAATAAAATTTAACAAAAAACCTAATCTTGACAACGTTGTTACCTAATTAAACATTACACCCATTCAAACACTATTGAACGTAGGTGGTGCAACATGTGAGAAAATACCAAAACACAGAAGTAAAAACTAAATTTTTTTGGTTACTACGGTACCTGGCATAATATTTATTTAAAACCAAATACCTCCTGAACGACAGGATTCAATGAAGTAATGTAACTTCATCAAGTTTGTTGGCGTAACTTTACTATTCGACTCTACGCTCATATGTTTGCAGACGATGACCTGTGCTGCCAACCTAACTATATTGTAGTCTACTAATTGAATGTTGAATTATTTATTGTATATTGTAATTCAGTAGATTAACTATTTTTGCAGACAACGATGTTGTTTTACATTCTATTGTTAAATGTTAAATACACAGGTAAAGATATACTGTGACCAAATAGATTAGGTTAGAACCTTTTAGGTATTTTTTTTAATTATTATTTTTGCATTTCTGTTGCCATAGGGTTGAATAGTAAAGTTGCGCCATTAGAGCATTCGTTGCGTATACGTTGGCACCGCTGCAGCAATATGGTATTGAGTCGAATAGTAAAGTTGCGCCCAGTTTGTTTACCTGTATTCAACTTTTAACAGTAGGCCTAGAATGTAAAACAATATCGTCGACTGCAAAAATATCAGCCGAGGGTCTTATAGTAAATTTACGCCATAATGTTAATATGGATGAACTGAAACACAGATTTCTCTAAAACTTGTAACTTAATAAAAGATTACACCTATTCACACAACTTACGCTATAAAAGCTTCACTGATTATTACAAATCTTTTGATATAAAACATTTGTTCATATAAATATTACCATACGAAGAGTGTCTGCTTCCACAAGATCACATGGTTATTTCTTTATTTTACAGACACAATTTCCATTCAGTATCAAAATATATTGGTAGGCCTATTGTCAAAACATATTTTAAGAGAAGTAATATTGTTTGTGTGCCACAAGGCCCATTAGCTTTCATAACAAACCTTTGTATTTCTAAATTCATTTGTATGTAACCTTTAAATGTTATTTCAGTACCTTATATTATTATTTTAGAATAATTTACTTAAACACTAATATAAATGTATTGGTTGTTTGGTTCTAAGTTCTAATATCATATTATTGGGTAACTAAATTATTGAATTTTACAAAAACATATGTTTTAACAATGACTAAATGAAAAATCCCCTACCTGAAACTATGTACAAATAAAGTTGTTTTTAATAAACGACATTCAAATTTAATTGACTTATAAATAAACATAAAACTCGATTAATCTAAATTAAAGAAAATGTAGAAAAAATGTAAAATATAAATAATTATTATACCAACAATAACGTTAAACAATAACCTTCAATCAATCAGCTGATATGTCGACAGTCGACAGTAAACAGTCAACCAAAGTTAGTGTAGAACTGTCAAACAGAAATAAAAAGTGATTTGCAAACATCTTCAATAGCTTCTAAAAACCATCACTTATAAAATACAAGGAATATAAAAATCTCCTCCTTGTATTTTCTTTATAATAACTCATACAGCGTAATGTTCATAAAGTATATTTTCTATTAAATCTATAATATTTTTGTTAAACTTAATTCTCACTAGTTTACTATTAATAATTGATAGTTAAAAGAATGTATCAATAATTTATTTTAGTTAAATAAAATGAAAAAAAGATGTGAAAGAGAAACAAAATAGGAGTACACTAAACAATTATAAAACTCTGTATTGTATAATATGCTGCGCTAATAAAATAATTTTGTATAATACTGTTTCTAGGACTAAGTACACAAATTTGTTTTATTGTTAAATGTTTTGGAATAAACAAAATAATGCAGATGTGCTTTTAAGACCACATGGGAGAAGTGTAAACTTCTATAACGATTTATGAAATGAGGAAGCAAATGTCCATTTCAGAGGTATTACCAAGTAGTTAACTATTTTAACACAACTTACGAAATGAGGAAGCATAATGTCCATTTCAGAGGTATTACCAAGTAAGCTATATACATATGAGTACTATAATATATAGTAGAGGATGACACGTGATGGTAAAATCCGATTCATCGTCAGCAGACATATCAATAATAAATTAAATACTATTTACATATAAAATTAATCAAACAATTTATTACTCCAAACCATTTTTTTTTTAATATATAAAATCGAAAAACCTGGGTGGTTGTCATCACCTATCCATAAACCATTTAAGATGCACTATAATACACGCAGATGAAACTTTTCAAGATATCACATTCGATTGTCCAATGTATGATATCTTTAGGTATAATATAAATTAAAACCGAGAATTTGAATCCACCCTACCAGATTAAAAACTTAAAGATAATAACAGCCAATAACAGCATACGTACATACAATATTATTAGTTGTGGCTGGACTGGTTGCACCGCCAGGTGGTTTAGTGTATTAATTAAGCTAGGTATTATACAATGTCTCGCCACGACTCTCGGCCACCAGTGGTTGCCAGCTTGGTCGTGGGTTACGGCAGCCAGTCAGAATCTGGTGGCGCCACCGGCTGCCCTAATGTAATAGGCTTAATAATAATCAATGCCCCATGACGAGCAGCGAAGCCGGTGTTTTTGCTGGTGGCCTAGTGTAATAAGAGCTTTTAGTCCTTTACCCCAGCTAGCTGATCAGCAGTTCTTCCACAACACATTTCAGACGTAGATAGTATGTTTTATAATAAAGTGAAATACGTTTTAGCTACACTGCGCATAAAAGCCAAGTTTGAATCCAAAATAGAATCCACCCATTACATTGAATAAGAATAGAGGACGATTTAAAAAGAAAATAGCTTATGATTAGCGGCAGCCTTGTTGGGTTGGATAAAGGGTTTTTGGAACCAAACAAGCATTTCTAACATCTTTTATATTTATTTTAAACTATTTTTAAAGAAGTTTTAAAACAAACTATTGAGATGGAAGTAAATATTACCAATGTCAAGCAACCGGTAACTTAATTTCGAAAAAAATGGATAAAGGACGATTTGAAAATGAGCCACTCAAATATAAATAAGTTTATTTTTAGTTCGTTTTGCAGAAATGTTAAATTCAAGATAATATTTTTAAAGAAATATACAGTTGTTAATAGGTACTGCAAATATTTGTTTGTTTGTAATTAACTTCAAAATTGTACCAAATTAAATTATTTAAATAAGTTCATAGATTTTATTAACCAAATGTATTATTTTTTCATAAATATATATTTACCAAAACTAAATTACAAAACAATAAAAGTAAATTATACATTAAAATATTTTAGCTTAATGTTGTCAAAATGTTACTTTTGTAAATAACTTTAGAGGACATTGGTTGAGCAAAAACTATTTTTTTTAAGAATTAGAAAATAATTAGACTTACATAAAACAAATTAATTAAGCCTTTATTACTTCAGTTACATTGTTACATTGCAATTACGTAAAAACTACATCAGATAATTAACTTATAGTACTACTGTACTAATATTATACAAATAAATTATACTTTTAGTAAATTATTGAGTAAAACAACATACAATACAAATAAATAACTGAAATTCATTTTCATATTATTATGAGGATTAAGTTATTTTAATAATTTTTAATTTGTTCATAAAAGCGCAAATTGGCTTTTTTAACGAGAGAAAATATTTACGGATGAGGAAAAGCAGAGGACAAAAATTATCTCGCATGCATCAGCTTTGATTATGGATATAATAAAAAGATAAAAGGCAGCAGACACTTTTCACAAGATTGTTTCTGTGGTTTGAACGTACATATACGAAGAGTTGATTGCTAGCACATTACAATTACAGCATCGCGTTCTGTAATATATAAAAAAAAAAAAAGAATGTACATTATATTCCATCCAGGGAGTAGTCATTCAACGTAATGGCACAAACTAAAATCTCTCATGTTTGTGAACAATTGCAAAAACATTTGTAATTTGTAATTATTGTATTTACTGTACTTGATTGTTGAGATCTTAGGTTCTGTACTAAGAGCTTTTTATGCAGAACGACGCTCCGGCTGTAAAAAGACAAACACAATGCGATCTGCAAAAGTTTTGAACGGAAGTGCTTAAAAGTCTCTTTGCTGTCCATCATGTTAAGAAGTGGAGTCTTTTTTACGTAGGAGTTAAGCTGCATTAAATGATTGAATAAAAGGGGTATTTTACTACCCCGCATGAGTAATTCCTAATTCACCCTCGAAGGCCTTCCATTAATATTATTAATACTATACTATATTATTAATATAATAGTATGAACTAATCGGTCACCTCGAACAGCAAAAATGGTTTTAAGAGCACTTATAAGGCTTTTTAAAAACAATACATTTAATCTTAGTTTACAGTTACAGGGATACATGACATGTTCTAAAGAATTGGTGTTCTCTCGTTAGAACTAAATAGAATATTGTAATTGAAAATAATTCGACCACGCAGCTGAACCGCTGACGTAGTTGAGCAAATTTCCAAAATTAAGTTTATAGGCCTATGTTTTAGGGTTTCAACCAACAATTTGGGAAATAGGTCTACTCACGAAGGCGTTGAACAGCTGTCTGTGTGTACGCAATATATTAGTAGAATTGGTTTGCGCCTAGTGGCTTCGCGAGTTTGCACTGGGCTTCGAACCGGATACTTTTATGGTATTTTACGTTTTGATCGATTTTTGGGGAACCAAGCGAGCTATAAGGTCGAGTCAAAAAACAAAATGTGCCGAATAACATGCTAAATTTTTATTTTTAGAAAAAACTTTAAAAACATTTCATTCTCGTAGTAAAAATTCCAAAAAATATTTATTTCCGGTCAAAAAACGTACTTCCGGTTGCTGGATTTTTTGGCTAACGAACTCGTCCGAGCGACATAGACAACCAACATGTGTACCAAATTTGGACCAAATCGGACTTAAAATGCGGCCGCTAGAGTGCGAACACATATATATGATTTTTAATGACACCCCAAAACGTGTTCTGGGAACCATGATCGGTGCTCATTTGCTACTCCCGTCCTTGGGTCTTACCATAAGGGCCACTGCAATAGCTCATTTTTCCCATGGAAATTCTCTAATAATGTATCCGACAAATGATGCATAGGCGTATGCACTAATACCATTGACTATGTAAGTACTTATATAGTCAATGCTAATACTAAACAACCTTTTAATAGATCAAAACATCACCCACTATAAATAATATATTATATTATAACCCTAGCCATCTATAATCTTCCATCTTTACTCAATGCTTAATCTACAAACAAAGTTATGTGTTTCATCTCTAAATCTGTGAACTGTGATCTGTGATACTGTGATAACAACAAAGAGGTGGGGGGATTTTTGATTTTTGTGTAAATATAAATATAATTTTGTGTGATTTTAAGTGTACAGTTTATAGGACAATTAATTGTTGAACTTTGGTGATTTAATACAGCACTAACGAGGTATGCTATGCAATATAATTATATTCTTAATAGATATTACAGAAGCTAGGGCTAATTGGATAGTTATGTAGTTTTAATGAGTATTGGAGTTAGCTAATATCTTAAATAACAGTCTTCTGTGTAATTAATTATCTATGACACAATCATTCCAAAACATACCAATAATTATTTTGATTTAAAAATATGCTTTGCCTTTTCATTTCTTAGATTAAGAAGTATGCAAATTATTTGGTGTCCTTGACAGGTTAGGTTAAATTATGTTTGGTGTAGTTTATTTAAATTAGATACTGTACATACTGAATAGTCAAATAATAAGATTTTCTGTTTATAAACATCAATATAATATGTCCTATTTTCGCATAATAGATTGCACAAACACAGTAGCCTAATCATTAGGGCCTATATAGTAACTTCATCCTTTTGTTCACAAGTTAAATTATTGTCAATCATAGGTGTATGGTAGGTTTATCCTCCAGGGTTGTGGTTTTCAATGAGTTTTTAACCTTACCTTTCTTCGTTATTTTCTTCACACAAAAAAATATAGGTAACCCAAAAAAATTTTCAATCTCATTCCTTAACCAACCAACCGTTGTCATGGTAACCAAGTATGATGATTCCAACTTACTTCACAGCTGAGATCTATTTCCTTCTCTTTTGTTATTATACTTAAATGAAATAAATCTGCTTTCAACTATTGACTCAGATTGAAAATAGTTTATAAACACTTTAAAACTAAATAAATCTAACAGTCCTGAACATTGTTATTATTTGCTCAAACAACAGTCACAAAACAATAAATAAACATTCTTAGAAACTGAACTGTTGCAATTTAAATTGCCTAATTACAGTGTAACACTGTCTAAACAATATTTTTAAATGTCACTAAATTACCGGTCATCAGCAGATCTGAAACATCAAATTTTTGTTAGTCTTTTATGGGAGTTGGCTGCAAATGGTTTGGGTTATATAATTCCTTTTGGTGAAATTATAGCAAAGAGCCTCTAAAATACTTTCCTTTTTTTGTTGAAAGTTAATTAATTAAGTTTGTTGTACCAATTTATACAAGAGGTGTTTTTTAAAGTACAGTAGGCCTAAGTACTGTTTTTAAATGTGGCTGTTGCAATTGCCATTCCACACATGAGTGATGAATTCCTGTTCTTACATCTGTTTTCTAGATAATAATTTAATTGAAACTCATTAATGTTAAAAAAGTAGGTAGGCCTATATAAGTAGGTAAAGAAATTTGGTTTAAATCTCTGTCTTGGCATTTCGAATCAAACAATAATTGAACTTTGCTTCCCATTTTTAATTCTATCAGTTGATAGTTTAGGCTATGGCACTTTAAGGTCGGTGAGTTGTTCTTCTATTCATCAAGTTACATAGCTCAATGATGAGCCATCTCATCATGAATATAACATAACAAAAGATAAAATAACAAAAAGAAAAACTGTCAAACTATTTAGGCTTGTTGTACAAATCATCATATTTTTTATTTGTGCCCTAGCTGCTAAATCCAATCTGCATTATTTAGACATTGTTAGGCGGCCATCTCTTGAGGTTTAAAAATCTAACAAATAGTTCTTCTAAATCTGTTGCTATTTTCTCTGTCTCTTATTCTAAGTAGGCTATATAATTATTAAGTCTTCACACTAGTTCGTCAACACACTGACTGGAATATAAGGAGTCAAATTCTGTATGTGGCTTATATGTAGGGTAACTTTATTGTAAGCCCTATATTTTGTATTCCAACTGCGTACTAGCTGTTTAGAAACTTTTTATGTTAAAAGGACTACGGTACTTAAGTTAATTGAGAATAGCTTAGTATTTTTTAAGGGCTTTCAGTTCAAACACTGGTATTTGGTAAACATTTTATTCTTTATATAAACATAGATATTAAAATATTCAAAGGTAGGCCTAACGCTCTACATTATGGAAATGAGCGAAAGTTCTATTAAAATTAAAATCTTTTAGTTCAGGAAAATGGGGTTCACAATGGCAACTGATGTGATTTATGAAAATTTGGGAAAATCTTTGTTTTGGCAGTAGAATTAACCCTTTGCGCTCGGTTGGCCAGTACTGCTGGCCATACATTAAAGCCAGCAACCGCTAAAGATCAACTCTTTATGATGTGTAATGAGTTTTTTGCATTTAATCGGACATCTGGGAATGATGTTTCAACACACATAGCTAAGATAAAGAGCTTGTGGAACGAGTTGAATAATTTACTCGTTTCTAAAAAGGAGGCAAATTTGCCTGACTTATTATTGGTGTGTAAAATGCTTTATATACTACCTACAAAGTTTGACACTTTTCGTTCTAGCTGGATGTTGCTTACAAAAGATTCTGAAAAGACATTCGATGAACTATCTACACAGATGTGTTTATTTGAGAGAAACTTGAAATCGTCAAATAATAGTGAAAAGTTTACTCAGGAGGCTTTACTTGTAAATACATGCAAACAAAGAATGCAAAACGCAGACAAATTTAAAAAGTCATATAAACGTGATGGCAAGTGTAACTATTGTAATAAACCTGGTCATTGGATACGTGACTGTAAAAAATGGATAGCTGCTGGTAAACCTGGAAAACGTAGGAACTTAGAAGAATATAGGCTACCAACAAAAGTGATGTGGAAGTAGCTGTAATGTTACCGATTTTTACTTGTAATTCTCATACGATTGAGAGAAGCATAAGTACACGGTGGATTGATAATGGAGCCACAAAACATGATACAAACTGTCCAGATTATTTTTCTAAATACACAAAATTTGAAAAAC